>JAKLNT010000058.1:0-184910 GCA_022814375.1 Aspergillus quadricinctus | reverse complement strand
CCCCCCCCCCCCCCCCCCCCCCCCCCCCCCCCCCCCCCCCCCCCCCCCCCCCCCCCCCCCCCCCCCCCCCCCCCCCTAGACTAGCAAGTATATGATCCTCCACCAATCACGCACTGATCATTTGCTACTCTAAATATCTAGGTGTGAAGGTATGGCAGGCTGGAGAAATGATGTATATGATATGGTAGAAAGTTCCGTTCACTCGGACATAAAGAACCTACTTAACTCCTGAGCCTGACACGATGCAATATACCTCGCCTTCCTCACAGTGAACGCCGCCAAAGGCAAGTATTCCACAAGCACAAAGAAAAAGGAAGGAGAATACATCGGACGGGTTGAAGGTATAACCATTGATGCAACGGGTCCACCGGCTAATGCAATTCGATAATCCAAGAAGAGGTCATATGGTTAAAACAAGTAAATACCAGAAAGGAAAATAAGAGAAGGAAGACGAAGTGTCATGAAAAAAGTCTACTTCGTTTGGCAGGACTTGGGGTGCGCATGTGATTCTCGCGATCACGGCTCCGTTCTGTCACGAAATCCATCTGCGGATGCTCGAGCATCAAGGGCACCTCTGGCTTGCTGTCAAGGTTTGGAATATGTCCCTGAGAATGGTCTCCGTAGGCAAGACCTGGATTATGTTGAAAAGGATACTGCGACGACGGCATTGGCGGGTGGTGTTGACCGGACGGCTGTCGAGGGAAAGTCGGTGCCGGGGGTGCATACTCATGCTGGTTGAAGCGGTTTCTGAAGGAGCGAAACGACCAGTTGCTGACAACGGTGACAGTCGAAATAGTAGCAAGGAAGAACATCTGCGTATAAGCGGTCAGCTTATGATTGGTAAGGGAATAGAGTGAGTGGACCACGTACAATGGCCTTCCAGCTGATGGGATCAATAAAGCTGTTGATGATGATAGCCATCGTATGAGCCGACACCTTGGCCCGTCCAACCTTGGCCGGGTCCCGGTTCATGCAGCGTTCCCAGTTTTCGCATACAGTCTCCAATGCGGGTAATCGCTCTCCGCCAGCGCACTTGTTGTCCACGTAGCTCTTCGCGCAAACAGCCATCTCGGCCAGGATTGTATCTGACACTTCCTCCGCAGCCTGTTCAAATTCAGCACGAATGGCCGACACAAACCCAAATACCACGTAGACCGCGAGCGAGAACAACGACAAGTTCACCACCAACTGGGCCCACCATGACAGAATGCTGGGGACGTTGGGATGCGCTTCGAGCAAGGCAAAAAATTCCGAAAACGACGATAACCGCGACGTTGGCTTTCCTTCCTGTCCCTCTTTTTGTTTTGAGTTCTTCCTGCTAGCCACTTTCCCTTCACTGCTACTCGGCCGATCGCTGTCATCATCACTTTCCTCCTTTCGTAGTTGTAACCCAAGCACCTTGTCCCGCCGACGTCGCTTCTGTACCCGTCTCGCCAGCGCGTTGGAGTAATGGTTCAATCTGGGAATCTCGCCGCGTCCAGGACTTGGCGCAAACTTGCCGTACATGCCAAATAGGGAGTTCCGATGTCCTGCTTTCGCGGGCTGCTCAGGTGTGTCCTCGTTGTCCGCGTTCTCGGGAGACGACATGTTCTCGGCTCCGGAGGAGAAATCCAGGTCAACTTTGCGTGGTGTTGTGAATGCTGACTGTCCGAAAAGCGACTTGGCGTTCTTTGAAGATGAGAGAGACGGATTCTGGGAGAAGAGGAAGGGTTGCGAATTTGGCGCTCGCAGAGCCGGAATTTCTTTCTTCTGAGGTGAGTCGAAAATCCTGTGAGGGCCTGTCTTCCAGTCAGATACTCAAAGCTCCTGTAACTTAGGATAATGGCGAAAGACGCACGCTTTTTCTGATTGTCATGTTGCATGCTGAGCTGGTAGAAGGGTGATGTGACGTCCCCGGGTGCTCTAGTCTGCCACTCAAAGTCCATCGGACTTTCTGCTGACCGTTTCTCCATCTTGATTGCTATTGCATATATGAGAGAATTCAGGTTTGAAGATGACAAGGACGCTCGGTTGAAGACATCAATTCTAGAAATTATGCTGATAGCTTGGCCTGGCCGTCGCTCAGACGACGACTTTTATCATTCTTTGTTTGGGGCTGTGGAGCATTGCCATAACAGGTTAGTCTTACCGCTTCCAGAACGCGCTCTGTCATTGTTGTGGTTTTGATTGCATGACAGCGTTCTTTGGCTTGACTTCGAGAAGCATCTCAAAGTATTTTATCTAATACTAAATACAGGATGGTTTAGTTCTAGTCTCGATATCCAGGCGTTAGTGATGGTATGTGGACTGTGGCTGCATTGTGCTGCAGTATAGCAGCGAGGAGCTACCCCATAATATATACTCCACGATTGAACAGCTGGCGGTATCTATGTCGCTATGTATCTTTGATCCAGAGATAATGCGGAGATTTATTGCATTTTTCTTACTATTTTCAGGGACATTCTGTTTAGTTAATATTAGCAGCAAAGTCTCTTTTCAGTTGAATCTTTCTCGTGATACAGTATACCCCGCACAAGCAAAAAGGATTTCATCGGTCGGGACTCGTTTGGTGCCCGACTTATGTCTAGCGACATCCTTTGCTGACTGCGACAGATCAGTTGAAGATGACTGGATTGATTAATTATATAACATCAATCACATATGATTCTGAATACAATCAATTATGGGTTTAATATGATACTATTGGGGTATAAATCATTCTGTCTGATGATAAGAGTCATGATCACGGAGAACTGATGAAACAGAACGACGCAAGGAGGACAATTCACCCGGTAGAATCGAATTGATTCCACCTACGAAATCAGAGAGACAAGCAGAACCCTGTTCAAAGCATATCATCCTGAATCCAAAACCACCAATTCCGGAGAAATGAAGAAGCTCTAAACCAACTCCGATCCCAGAACCATGTCAAGCTGCGCGATCAAACGCCAAAATAGAGAAACAAGTTGAGGACGGAATGAACAAGAGAACTCGTCACAACTGAACATGGTCTACCAGCTCGAAATCATCGTCAGCCAGATAGCCAGTTCCCATCTCGCTCTCATGTGAGACGATCTCATATTCCTTGACCAGCTTCTCGGTCTCCTTTGTCTCGAACTTCTCCACGGCCTT
The DNA here is from genome assembly GCA_022814375.1 of Aspergillus quadricinctus. NCBI lineage: Eukaryota > Fungi > Ascomycota > Eurotiomycetes > Eurotiales > Aspergillaceae > Aspergillus > Aspergillus quadricinctus. The sequence continues at coordinate 181,799 of JAKLNT010000058.1, read as the reverse complement.
GTTCACGGCATCGGACAGGATTGTCTGACCAGACACCTCATATGGATGGGGGGTTTCTTCGTCGTCAACGATCATGACTTCGGGACTCTTTTCGTCGGCGACTGGCTCCACGACTTCCTCGCCGCTGGACGAGTCAGAGGTGCCGGTGTCGAGGATCTCCTGGATATCATGGTGCAGGGAAATCCTGGAATAACGCGCGAGTTGGTTGAGGTTGTGTTGATTGGAACGCTTGATTACGCTGAAGGCAAGGTCAGCCTGTGGTTGATTCTATGTCATTCTCGCCTGTCAGGACAACTCACGGAAGATGACGGTGCAGTGGCTTCGCAGGACGAGTTATTGGCAGGAAAGGGGCCACCAGGTTCTGCCGAGGAAGCGCACATCGGCCACCGTAAGCCCATTTGGCCTTGCGATCGTGCTGTCTCTTTGCTTCGGTACCTGCCCGTCGCAGATCACTGTTGCTGTTGACGACAGTCTCAGATGCCATGGTGGTTGTTGCTGAGGGGAGTATCAATGTTGAGGAGAGGGAGCGGCGTGGGTCAAATGGCTATAGGAGAGAGGGGAGGCCGGATAGTGCCTGCCGTGGACTAAGGGAAGGTTGTCTGGGTCTGGGAATGTTTATAAGACAGACGCGAAGAGACGAGAAAGACACGGAAGGCTGATGAATAAGAATGGGACCCAGGCGCGATCCAAAAGTAGATGCTTTGGTGATAGGGCTGTCTTTGTCTGAGTCACCACGGTTGGCGTCCAGTCATCGATCAATAGGTAGCAACCGCAGCTGGGACAAACTGCTCAGCACCATGGAAACGATGGACGGAATTAGGCAATAAATCATGAAAGAGAGAAGAGCTCTTTGGCAAGAAACAGGACGAGACAATGGTAACCAGCCGGATGACGCCAGGGTCCCCAGACCTGAGGAAGAGGGGGGCGCCATTATCAGTGCCGTTATCAACCATCCGCATGCGCCGCAGGCAGCACGAGGACGGGATACGGCACTGCTGATTGCGACATGCCAGCTTCTGCTGATTGATTGATTGATCATTATGATCTCGGCAGTGCTTCCCTCATCTAGGCAATCATCACTAGTCTACTGTACAGAATAGTACTCTACAGTCCTACTCTTGTCCTTATCCGCGATGCGCGATCTCCCCTCATCTTCCAGCTACGACTCCGTAATCTCCATAGTGATTGCTCTCTCCGCATCTCCCCCTGATCTTATCGCAGCAACGAGGATCTCCCGAGGTACCTAACACTTCGACAAGTACAGTAATCACGCCACACCCAGCCTCCATCAACCACGGTTCTTGACCGCGCATCATCATAATTATCTACCACCAATTCTGGTCCCCGACGTCTAGGTTACTCTGGTCAAAGCAGCAGCCACTGATGGATGTATGTCGTCGCCGTCGTCGATCCCTTACGGCCTCAGGCACCCGTATCATGTATGTCCAGATGACTCAAAGCAACGTGACGTAGCGTTACGCGCCGTAGACTTGATAAAAGACACCGTACTCCACGAACATGCATCGATCGATCTTACTCACAACTAAGTACTAGTCTACTGTCGAGTAACAAGTAGAAAATAGAAAGCATGTCAACCAGTCCTCACCCTGAGTCATCTCATGTGCAAGCTATGACGCCGCTGATAGGGAGCATCGGGGGGAGCTTGGAGCTTATCATCTGCCCTTGACGCATGGATATCACCACCCCCGCAACCCACTCCTCTGCATTCTGCTGCCTCCTCCGGATGACTTGCTTCTGGGTCTGGTCTGGTCAGCTGTTCAGCTGTCATTGCCATCGATGTGATGAATTCTAATTCTGCTTGGTTACGGACAGATACTTTGTAGAAAGTTCTGGGTTGGTTTCTCGTCACGTTGAGCTCACATGGGCATGTGATTTGAGTTGAGTGGCTGGTGTACCGTAGACTTGTTTGTGGCTGGGTATGTCCTATGTCTTGATGATAATACTGTAGTCTGTTGGCTGTTGAGTCACGGATGAGATATATGACTTGCTGTCTCCTGCCAGATAAGCCCAGCAATCAGTAGTTTCAGGCTATATATAGTCGAAGTTTCAGTTAATCTCAGTATGCGACGTGCTACTTAGCTCCAATGGAGCAAGAGGAGGGACAGGTCGACCGCAGGATCAGTGCTTTGCCTGCCTTACTCTATGAACGGTTCACTTGAACTTGGATAAAGGGAGAGCGGACGAGTGTCTTAGGGTTCTACATACCACAATGCTAGAATATTACTTGATCCTGGCGACTCTACGGGAAGTTGAGCGCTGCCACATGTAGTCGTGGGCTCTCTAGACTGATGCAAACAGCCATTTAAAGCAGTCTGAAGGCAAGGCATGAAGTTTGCGTTTCAGTCTTCCTGACATCGCCCTCTCGATGAAATTGTATGTATTATGTGGAATGAGAACAACCGTAATGTCATCAAGGTGTCCAGCACCATATTCACACCGATCCGTAGGAGATGACCACGCCCTCCAACGCAAACTACTCATCCATCTGCCACTGATAATCCAACGCTTCCAGTCTCCCCTTCCTATTCCTCGCTGCAAACCATTCCTTCTCGAACCCATTCCCCCGATCCACTCCATCCCACCGATGTCCCGGAGGAATCCCATAGCGATTCGGCTGAAAAGCTCCTTTATACAGTGGCTTCCCCGTCACACTGGCCCCAGGCCCCTTCGTCTTGGTCAAAAACCCAGCCGCAGGATCATTCCACCGCTGCTGCGCCTTCAGCTCCTCATTCAGAGCCTCGTCCTCGATCGTCCGCGCAAGCGGCATCGCCCGCGCGTCTTGTATCTGCTGCCTGCGCGCCTCCCGCTCCGCCCGCTGCACATCGCCCATCAGCGCCTCCTTGGCCGCCTCCTCCTTCTCGCGCTTCTCCTGCTCCGCCCGCCGCGCCTCCGCCCGCTTCATCGCAACGTTGATGATCCGCCCAGACGCATCTCGGTAGATCGTCTCCTGCGCCTCCGCCGGCCGCTCGCGATGCCGCGCCGCCTCCGCCTTCTTCCGTCGTTCCTGTGCAGCCACCATCGCCGCCGTCTGTTCCGCCGTCTGCAGTCCCGCCCGAGCACCGGACTCCATCCGCAGGTCTCCTCCGGCGTCCGCGTCGGCGTCGTCCACAACAGCAGGCGCCTCGTCATCGCCTTCGTCTCCTTCCCCACGGCGAGCGGCGCTCTCCGCCGCAGCGGAGGCTATGATCGCGTCTGCGGCGTCCCGCTCATCATTCGCGTTCGAGCTGCCCGTCGCGGGACCACCCAGCGTCTTCCAATTCGATTTCTTCGCGCGGCGAAACTCTGCGCTCCGGGCGGAGGTAACTAGACTCGGACCCTCGTCATCCTCGTTGCCGAAATTTGTCGCCGAGGTCCGTAGATCGGGCGGGTCGTCGTCGGCGATGATGAGGCCGGCCTCGGCGGTGTCGACGGCTTTGGTCTTCTTGCGTTTCTTTTTTGGGCGTTCCGTGGATGGATCAGCTGTGAGGTAGTTTTTGGCGAGGTATTCTGCTAATGAGGAGGGCATGGTGTTGGGTTTGTGGTTCAGATGGGGTTGGATGTTTGGCTGAAGCTTGAGCTTGGGCTTTTGCTGCGCTATCCTGCTATCGCACTGATAGCCGGAATTTTAGTTTTGCCGGTGCTCGTATCCGTATCCGTATGCGTATAGAGTTAGGTATCTTTCCCTGCGCCATACAGCAAACAGCATTAATCAAATAACGATTATGATGACGAAGTAGATAATGAGCTAGAATCATCTGCTAAGAATCGAAGAGGCAACCATTGAGATGCCCCGCTCTGACGAGGCAGAATGGTGGTTCAACGCCGTCTACGAAGCCGTTCAATCCATTCCCTACGGCAAAGTGACCTCCTACGGGCATATCGCCCTTCTACTCGGCGAGCGTATGTAGATCTCTCATCTCCCTTCACTTTCTCCTTCTTCTTTCTTGTCTGCCGTACCGTAGGTTGAATCGGCTAATCGGTGTAACAGCTAAACGACCCCGCCAGGTCGGCATCTGTCTCAAACATCTCCCCGCAGATCCCTCGCACCACTTCCACTCGGGCAATGTGCCTTGGCAGCGGGTGGTTAATTCCAAGGGGATGATATCTCACCGGTATGTTGATGCGATGCGTTTCGGGATTCCATGATGCTGATTTCCGCAGGGAGCCCGGGAGTGCTGAGCGGCAGGCCGAGGCGCTGCGCCAGGAAGGTGTCGAGGTCGATACGGATAGCATGGGTGACTTCTACGTAGATTTCGCGCGGTATGGCTGGTTTCCTGACCGTTTGCCTGGGGAGGAATCCTCGGATAGTGAAGATGAAGACGAAGCTGAATAAGGGGAGAATATGATCCTTCTACGGTTTCAACTATCTAAGTTTCACTTGGTTGGTCTAGTGGTCTAGACATGTATCTCATCTCATTCATTTGTATCCACAGACCCTTCGCAAAGAAGTCTGCTCAGTATCAACCCATAAGCTTGTACCTCCGCACCACAATCGTACTCCATAACTGACTTTGACGAACACAAACTCCATATAGCCCTACCGGACGTGTCAAAAAATTGGTGGCAACCTAACGTGCCAAAGAACGAGAGAGTCGTAATCTTTCGGGCATTGCATCTAATGAAGAAGGGAGTATGGAAGTGGCGGCGCGAGACCAACTCTGAGCAGGGTTGGAAGTATAAGACAACAGATGTGATCAGGCTCTATGATTGTAGAGAATGGGCAGTGAGGATGAAAAAGTCCCACACTGGTTAAGAAAGGCATATGGGCATCATGCAACAAGGAAATAGGTAAATCATAACACCCCGTCCACTGCCAAAACAGAACCAAATGGTAATCGACGAGGTTCCACACAGAAGAGGAAAAGGAATAAATAAGTAAGAGATCGTCACTGACTCATGTCCGATATGCTTTCGCTTTACCTGACTCATCGCTTCTTGACTTCCGAGGCCCATCCTTCAATCCCTTCGCCCCTACTACCAGGCGGTATACCTAGGTCAATTCCCTTCATCCCGGGAGTGTCGCCTAGCCACTCATGAGCAGCCATACCACCGGCATTCGCACGCTTCTCGGGAGGCAATTCCAGCATCGGTAACAGGAATTCGCTGATGCGCATACTCTCTTCAACCGAGAAATGATACTTCTCCCGTAAAACGTCAGGCAAAGCCCAGTGGCGTAACCGGTGAATATTCCGAAGCTCTCCTTTACGGTTGAAAATCTCTTGCGACCACTTTCCGGAGAGACACAGTGATTTGGGGAAAGGACCGAGTAACTCAATGATTTGTGCAATGTGATCGTCGTCTTTGCCGTACTTTGTGCCCGACTGAGGGTCGAAAAGGTAGTCGCCTGTAATGAGCTCGAATACCTACCGAAACTGTCAGTCAATCATTTTGGCTAGGACGAACAAAGTATGTGATTTCAAAACTGACCATGCACGCCATACTCCAGATATCTGTGCTGGCACCCCACTTCGACCCCAAGATGACCTCTGGCGAGCGGTACTGTCGTGTTTGAATATCGTTGGTGAAATGGTGACCGACCCAGCACGCGTTCCCGAGGTCGGCAATCTTCACTGAGATGATGTCACACGGAAGATCCTCACTTTCTTCCTTAGAGGATGGCTTGTCAAGCGAAATCCCCGAAACCTCTCTCTCCAGCAGATCACTAACCCCATGTCAGTACACCAAACCTTCCGCATACGGACCGGAATCGGTTTCCAACATACGTAGTCTTCTCCCTCTCTTTCTGCTTTTCGTCCTCCTTTATACCTAGTAACTCCTTCATCGACACGCCTTCTTGTGTAGATGTGTCTGCAGATTGTCAGCGGACGTAGCTCGGGATGCCACGAAACGATTTGTTAAAAACGTACTGGATGATTCAATAACCTGGCTGAGACTACTGTGTGAGTTCGAAGAGCTGTGCTTGAAATCTTGATGGCCGAAACTTGTGTTCAGTGGACTGGGCAATGGCTGACTCCCAGTGATGAGGGTCCTCCTCCGTCGGCGACCGCTGCGGCTATCGTCTTTATTCTCCTTCTTCGCTTCCTCCTTGACATATGTCTGCACAATTTGTTCCACATCGCCAATCTCGATCAGAACGTTCTCCGGCTTCAAGTCCGTGTGGATGATGCCGCATTCCCGGTGCAGGTAATCTAAGCCCAGTAATACCTGTTTCGTAATTTGCTTCACCAGCGGCATAGGAATACCCCGATGGTTCCAGCGCTTGATCAGGCCAAGCAAATTTTCCCCCAGCACCTCAAACACCATGCATACATGGACGCCATTTGGACCCTTGTGTTCAAATGAATCGAGCAGACTGACGACATGTTTCCGGCCGGGATGGGAAGGCTTCGCTTGAACGATCTTATTCAACAGCTTAATCTCATCGATAGCGGTTTCGGTGTAATGCGCGGCGGAGCGAACAACTTTGAGCGCAACGTGTTTTCCGGTGGTGGTATCGCGGGACAGCCAGACGGTGGAAAAATGACCCCAACCCAATTTGCGCACGACGACGTACCGTCCATTGTTGTATGTTTCGCCCACAGTGACTGGGTGATAACCACCCTTGCAGTAGTCCTCCGAGTCTTCCTCTTCGGCAGTGGTTTCGGGTTCTTCTCCGGACGATGAAGAGGCCGACCGCGACGGCGGCACATCATATGCGGACTTGACGGGGACACTGCCACTCATGTTGGTTAGGCAAAAAGATCAAATAGCGCTAGGATCCTGAAGGACGGGCATAAGAGCTGAGGGAAAAGAGGGCAAAGAAATAAAAATTCGTGTCGTAGAAACGAACACCGGAGAGATAACGCTGAAGAAAAGCAAGAGCGAAGCATACCCCTCAGTAGTGGTGGCAGATGGATCGATGGTAGGTGAGGCGGCGTCGTTGGTAACGATCGGCTTCAGATCGGTGCCTTTTCTTTTCTTCCTACCGCCGTTGCCATTTGCAGCATTCGCAGCGACGCTTGCCATTTGTTTTCCCTTGTTGATGACTGCCTTGGTTATATCTACCCCATCCATCGTTGAATATCGGAGGATCGATGCGGGTTGAGGAGGGATTGAATCGAGAGAAGCTGGAGAGGGAGGGGCACAAGGTGTTGGGCCGGAGAAGGCGAAGCTCAGAGTCCAGCCAAGCTCGTTGTGTCTGGCGGCGGAGGGGCGGATTGTGCGATTCTATGAGGGGTTGGTTCAGCGCCCGCGACCGCAACCCAATATGACAGAGGGCAACGGGATGAGGGAGTAATGGAGAAAATATAGATGCTTAGACAAGGGGAGACGGGGAAGAGTAAATTGTGAATCGGACGAGATATCGAAAATCAGCAGAATATTCAAGGTAGAAGGATGTGCGTATATGACGCAAACGATAAGGCCGAACACATATATAGAGGGGGGTCTCGGGGCAATAATGGTTAATAGTAACGTTCGACGATCTCAGATCCGATCGGCTCCTAGCGTTGTCGATTCGAATACTCAACGAATTGGAACAAATTAAACAGCAGAGAGAAGAATTGCAACAATTTGGTGGTGTGGTAGGGAGATGGGGACGACAGGAATGTCCGCAAGCAGCATCCGAATTTCTCCTCGGGCGATGTTGACAAGCCAGCAACAGCAATAAACTTAACGGATGTGGCAAATCGTGACTGGGGCTTGAAGGATGCTAGTTGCGTACTCTTAAAGGTCAGGCCTGACCAGCGCAGGATCAATCATCGCTTGGAAGATAAACTCGAGTCGTCGGGTGCATTGGATTAGGACTACAGCCTTTTACGAGGTACCTGGAAGACGAAGGGGACTAGAGGTAAGGAACAGGAACATGGCGGATGAGGGAAACGTCTCAATGATGACGATAGAACAGATTCATCCTTTCCCTTGATTCTTCTGTTCGGTAGACCCTGGGCCAGGAGCTGACTGGCTCAGTACTGGCCATTTGATCCATTTGATGGTGGATATCCACTGGAGTATGCACGGTGTTTCCCCGGATCCATCATGGTCGTTCCCTTCGAGGGCCTTAGAGAGTTAGAGTACCCGATACTGATAGATAGCGCCTACACGACTGGGTTCAACAATGTCATTCTCATTCGTTGGCCAATTGGTTCCTCTTCAATAGTGAAAAGTAACGTGGTCCTCTAGGAAAAATCCATAAAACGACAGCATCGGCGGATAGGCCTGGACCATTCCCTCAACATATCGCCGGATGAACCTCTTAATGCGTCTAGTGATGGATGCACTTCTGTCAAGATCTTTCTGGGAGGTAAAGGTATCACGTATTCAGCTGAAGTCAGAAAATGATGTAATGAGAGTACTTAACAAGGTAAGGCTTCATCATCTGGCCGTTTGATACCCCATTTGTAACAATGGAATGCTATCAAGTCCTTACTCAAACGAGACTATTTGGACTGAGGACTTGGTACGGATACATGAGCATACATATGCAGGTCATGAAAATGCACATAGTTCCTTTCACGAGCTGGTTCGTTTTGATAGGTCCGGTTGTCGTTCATGCGCTTCCAGTTTCCCAATTGCTAGATTCCCTGTAAAATGGTTTAATATCCCTGCATAGCTTGTGTTATTGCAACGGTGTATTATGTTGCTGCTGAGACCAATTTCATCGAAGGCCTCAGGCACCGCATAGGGAACACTTTAAGAGAGATACACAGAATATAACATCAGGCCATTATTCTAATTCAAGGATGAGAAACCCGGATGAACAGATATTCTCGATGAATTTTGCTCAAGTCGTCCGTCCTGTCATGTTTCCCCCAACATTCGACACAAAGAGTGTCGACTGTCTAACAGCGCAACGTCACCTTCTCCACACCGACATCTGGTACCTTGGCCACCTCATTCATCCACCTGAAAGCATCCACAGCACCGGCTGAGGGCCTCAAAGGCTTCACAAGCATGTCTTCTCCATTTGATCGCCGACCGTTACCGGACTATTTCTTCTCCTCGCCTTTAACTGCGCTTCTGTATCCCCTCCATTATCTCATCCTCCGACTGCGCGGCCCTCCGCGCCTACCACCGCCCGATGCTCACCCTATCCGCGTTGTCTGCATCTCCGACACTCACACACTAGAATGGAACGAGGTCCCGGACGGCGATCTGCTCATCCACGCAGGCGACCTTTGCAATGACGGAAGCATCCGCGAGATCCAAGCCGCAGTCGACTGGCTCCAGACGCTGCCTCACCCCCACAAAGTGGTCATCTGCGGCAACCACGACAGCTACTTCGACATACGCTCCAGACGAGACGAAGACCGCGACGCTTCCTCCTCGTCCTTCGCAGCCATCTCCTCCTCCACCGCCTCCATCCGCTCCATCGACGACGACCCGGACGGCCTCACCCGCATCAACTGGGGCGACATCCACTACCTCCAACACTCCTCCATCACCCTCTCCTTCCCGCCGCCGTCCCCAGCCCACTCCGCAGCCCGCCCGCGCTCCCTAACCATCTACGGCGCCCCCCAAATCCCCGCCATCGTCCCCTTCACCTCCGAGCACGCCTTCACATACCCCCCACACCACGATGCCTGGTCCGGGACCATCCCCCCGGACACTGACATCCTGATCACACACACCCCGCCACAGGCCCACCGGGACTTATCCCCCGTCTACTCCACAGGCTGTCCGTTCCTGCTCGCCGAGACGTGGCGCGTCCGGCCCGCGCTGCACGTTTTCGGACACGTCCATGAAGCATACGGTAGCGAGCCGGTCTACTGGGACGAGGCGCAGAGGGCGTGGGAGCGGCTGTGTGCGACGCGGCGGCCGCGTGCCCGCTACGGTCGTCTGATGTCGCTTTTTGGGCTCCTGCGAGACCTGTTTGATGTTCAGGGCTGGCTGGATGCGGCGCGGGTCATCGCGTATGGTGTGCTTGGGGTAGTTTGGGCGAAGGTCTGGGGTGGTGAGAATCGGGGCTGTGGGTGGATGGTGAACGCGGCTTGTATGTATAGGAATACGGGGCGCTTGGGGAATAAACCGCAGGTTGTGGTGTTGTAATTAGTTTAGTGGCCTTCGGTGGACTCTGTAAATAGGTTGGTTGCTCTAATGGCTGGATGCTTGCTGCAAGCTTGTATATATCCTTTACAGCTCTGTTGTAGCGGAGTATAACTGAGCTATATCGAAAGGGGCGAAGTGAGTACGCAAGCTGTGCATTCGCCGATATCGCGTCTATTTGACGACCAGATCATATATACATCCACTTCTAAATGTACACTCACTCCAGCCACATGAAACATGACCAATCAAGTCCTAACTAAATGGGTATAAGATGGGAGATAGGCGTCTCGAGTCTACAGCTTAGATTTCTCGCTGAAACGCGGAGCCTGGAGTGCATCGTAGGCACCAAGGGACAGTGTGTCGGACGGCACCGGAGCATGGTGGCCGCCGGTCAGACCGCGGACGTCGATCAGGCTAGTGTTCAGCTCCTCGATCTTGCTGGCGCCGATCAAGCGCATGTTCATCTCCATTTCATCCTTGAGGAGCTGCATGGCACGCTCCACGCCCGCCTGGCCGTACGTGGACATGGCAAAAAGGAAGGGACGTCCGATACCGACGCCCTTGGCACCGAGGCATAGAGCTTTGAGAATATCGGTGGCACGACGGACGCCACCATCGATGTAGACCTCGATCTTGTTCTCCCAGCCGCGCTCGCGGAGGGCAGGCATAACCTCGGCCAGGACTTCGATGGCCGACCGGGCGAACTCGAGCTGGCGACCGCCGTGGTTGGAGAGGACGACACCGTCCACGCCCATCTCGACTGCGCGCAGGACGTCTTCCACGCATTGTACCCCCTTGAGGATGATGGGCATCTTGGTAATGGACTGGAACCAGGGGATATCCTTCCAGGAAAGGGAAGGATCGATAAACGATGAGATGGCTCGAGCGGCTCCCTGAGAGCGGTCCACTTCGTCCCCGCCACTGGCTTGGACATTGGAGCCAACATCGGAGAACTTGGACCGCATGTCCTTCTCGCGACGGCCGAGCTGTGGCGCATCGACCGTGATGAAAAGACCCTTGCAGCCGCGTGCCTCGGCGTGCTGAACAATACGCTTGGTGATGCTGCGGTCCTTGTTCACGTACAGTTGCAGCCATTGTACCTGATCTCCTTGCTTCGCATCCACAATCTCGTCAAAAGAACAAGAGGCGAGGGTGGGAATCATTTGGATGACATTGTGCTTGTAAGCCGCACGGGTTAAGACAACTTCTCCCTCCGGATTGCCCAATTTTCCAAGCGCAGTCGCTGTCACATAGAAGGGAATAGAGACCTTGGTACCCAGCATTGTGGTGCTAAAGTCAACCTTCTCTACGTTGACTAGTACTCGCGGACGAAACCAGATCTTGTGGAAGGCATTGTGGTTCTCGCGCATAGTCTAGATCAAGTTAGCGAGACACTCTCGTTTAGTTGTCATCCCGTCAATCCACGCACAATCTCATCATCCGCACCACTTGAGTAGTAAGCCCACGCAGTCTTCTTCATCACGCTGCGTGCGACGGTCTCAAAGTCCATCAAGTTATAACACGCCTGCAGAGGAGGCATCTGCTTGATCCGCTCCTGGCGCTCGGTTTCTTCGGGGTCATGAGCCTTCTCTTCTTGTTCAACGGTTGCCATATCCACTTCGCCGAGATGTTTTGATCGGTCAAGGTATTTGTCCAATGTGTCGGGAGGGTGGATTGGGTCGAACTCTTCAGTCGCATCTTTTCCGGCATATTTGAGGATGATTTTTTGACCACCTGGGTGTTCTGGTCCTTGTGAGTGTGCGACCACAATAGCTGAGCTATAGAGAAACAGTACCTGGCAGAAATTCTGTAACATCGTACGCCTTCCCATGCACGATAACCCAGCAGGAGTCCCTGGAGTTGTGCTTGGCGACCTCAGCGCCAGTGAGCTTGCCTTGTCTCATCGTGACGACTATATTCTTTGATAGATGGGAATGAATTGAGCACGAAAGAGAACAATTAAGGAAAAGGTCCGGGGATAATATAGGCTAGCTCTTATGTGAATCGCTGTGAAGCCCGAACAAGTCCCACCTTTGAAGTCCGTGGGGTGACTCTGGTGACCTGGTCAAGGTCCAAAAAGCAGGAGCCGCGAATGAAATAATTACTCTGCGAAGATGTACCTCGGGATAAACGACAGCGAATTAGGACAGATTCAGCAAAAATTCGAGATCAATCGTTGGTCGATGAATGGCGATGGCACATCTTTCCCAGTGCTGAAGATCAGCCATTTTCGGTCCTGGGGAAGCCCAGCTGCGGTTTTGCGGGGAGAGACTTTCGGGCGATGTTGCTTTCTCGGCCGACTCTTAAGGTATCTTCAAGAGACTGGATCGGATCACAGCTAGTGGAAGGCAATTCGTCCGAGAGGATGGGGTTTCGGGCGATTCAGAATTATTAAGATCCAGATTCCCTCTTTAGAGAGGCTACACAAGTATATATAGGATTTGATGGGCTTCGTAACATTATGGACACCCTTTCTGGTTAATAAGGTCTCGCGTCGATAGTCACGTGATTTACAGGATAAGTTGTTGTCGAGTCTGAGCAGATCAACAAAACAGACCGATGAGGGAGCACTAAGATGTTCTTTTCTCTCATGAAAACATCGAGGAGCTTATCGGCCCTTTTTTGGCAGAATTGAGCAAGCTAGGAAAGCCAGCCACTATTGAGAAACACGACCGGCGAAGCTCCATTCAAGTCGGGATCCCACCTGAATGCAAACAACGTATGAACAGGCAACTGGCACCTCCGAAAAGGCACTGCTTATAACGTGGTACTCTCTGCAGAGCAGACTAGATATTCCGTAGAGATGGTTATGCCCAGATTGGCACTGCAATCTCACCCAAGTCGTGTTTCGTGACGATTTATCTACCTTGCTCACTTGATGTATCCGCTCGGATAATTTCACAAGACACCGGTAAGCCTACGGGTGGTGGTTTCGGTACCGAGACTCTGCAGGGCATCCCTTTTCGGCGAGGGTGAGCAATCTTGTCATACAGGAATTCACAATCAACACTTCATTCAAGCCGGTAGTTCCGAAGACCAGTGTAGTAGTACCTGGCACTCGAAGCAATATAAACTCGAGGTCTTCTCCATCAGCTTCTGCTGCTTCCTTGAATTGTTTCGACCCTCTGAGAATGACCGATGTATAAAAAGATTAGTAAACTTATTATGTGCATAACCACACCAGATTTACGGTTGTACTGAGTGGATTCAGTTGCACAAGCACAACTCAACTACTCGACTCGCTCGCCGTCTCACGTCTCAATCTCGTTACGATTTCCGTTCCGTTCAGTTTCCTTTCAAGGTATTGTCGGTGAGCACTGAGCAAGACATGATAGCCATTGTTACTGGGTGCCTGTCCCATCGCCAAGAGTCCTTCTTGTACGCGATCGGGTACCGTGACACATTCCCGAGTCCTGGGAGCGAAAGCCGACTGTAAACGGTCGGCCCTTGACTGAGCAAGTCGAATCCATGACTAACAATCGGGCCGTCCGTTGATTACTTGACAAAGATCATCTGTTGATACCTTCCTAGCTCGGGTTGGTGTTGGCTACAGACCCGAAATTCCCCCGAGGAAAGCTGCATTCATCAAGCGTTTCTGTAGCTTGTGCTGGTACAGTTGTTTTCGATTCGTATGAATGCATAGAATTAATACGTAGTTATCTATGCCTGAGAATTCCCACGTATGCCTTTGGCCGAAGTCACGGCAAGAAGCTTCGTGATGATCCGCGACAATATGATGGGGATTTCCTAGTAATATTTCGACGTCACTGACTACATTTCATTGTTTGCATTCACTGATATCTGAAACCGAGCTCCTAGAAAAAACCAAGATACTTACACCGACATTGGGAATATGAACAAATTCTGCTACAGTGGGTGCGAAGCGAGATCTGTCTAACAAGACTGGTGGATCTCCCCTTCTCCAATAATGTGGATTACTGTACCTGTCCCTGAACTTATTTATCTAGGGCAAAATACCCCAACTGTTCTCGGCAGCCCTACACAAACTGAGATTGTGCCACTTACGTAGATGGCCGAGTTACTTTGAACGCCTTGCCAAGTTGGCGGTTGTCGGTTTTTAGAGGCAACTGGCAAACTTTCTACTCACACATAGTATGAACTATGACGCCACATGGGGGATGTCCGAGCAGGGTCAGGAACAATCACTTCCATGACCATCGAGATTAAATAAGAATTCAGGCAAAACCGTGAACGAGGTGAGGATTTTTATGATGACACTTCATGGTTGGTGGACCTTTGACTCCAGCCACTCCCGATCTCCGTTTTAATCCTAAACCTTCGAGGGCCTCCACATGGCCCCTTTTGCGCAAACTGCCATTGCACGAATCACTGCGCGCCGAGTGTGCTTGTCCGACTCTTGGTTTGACCAAGATAAAGGACTTTTGAGCTTCAGATTTCTTCCCTTGTTCTTGTCGCGCTTGGCGCTCGTGAAGAAAAGTTTTTCTTAGACTCCCATTGACGTAGTTATGATGATCATATCCCGCTTGCCATCGTGGGAGGATGGTGCACAGATGTTGACATAGGAGGCTGGCTCGAGGGAGCAGGAACCTCCATCTCTCGATCTGAAGTATGCACTAAAGAACCGCTTCAACCTAGTGTCTTGAGGATACCGTTGGTTGGCTCTAACCTCAGGCACCGGAGATGGGCCGGACAGAGACCGGAAATGCTACGATTTGGGTCAGGATAGACGAAGACATGGTATCTGCGGCCTGAGATGCAAGACAGATATTGAGGGAAGTAATTAAATGAGCCATACAAGCTCATGTAATGGTCTGCTTATTATGATTATTATTATGAAAGCGATTATTCACACAGGGAAGAGGTGAGCGCAGGACTGGGCAAAGTGGAGAGTCGCCCTTATGGCCGCATGCGTCCCATGCTCTCAGAAAATTTGGCGTCGAATCACAATCAAACTTCACCCACCACGACCGTTGGACAAAATGATTAAGAGTATTGTTGTTGGCTCCGGGTATATCGTCTTCAGGCAATAGTATGCGTCCACCTTGCAGGTTACCGACATTAGGTGGTCGGAGACGGTCACTTTCCGTTGAATATGGGCCAATTTTGGCCGCCGAGCACGGGAGACGGGATGGCGTACAATGATCCGCCGCTTTGATGATAGTAGCAATAGAACTAGTATGATCACCAGTTCACCACACTACAGTACCTCTAGTCCTCTACAGTACCACACAGTGATATGCACTGTGCACTATGCGCAGACGAAGGCAGCATGGAATGATACTTATTACTTATCTATGGGTTGCACAAGCACAGGTCAACCACCTTGGCTCCCTCGGCGGTTGCTTCGACCTGTGGTTCGGGCGGATTATCTCATCAGGCACGTGAAAACCCCATGGGCTCTCCCACTCGTGTTAGTTTCCTGGTTGAGTGAACCCATACAAAAATGGTAAGTCTACCCATCCTTGCCCCATGTCCGCTTTGTCCATCTCATTCTAACTGGATATCCAGTCAGCGGACATACGTATTTCCTCATGCGACGATGAATGGGAGAAGCGGACAGGAGGAGGGGGTGGAGACACGGAAGAGCCCTGGTGGAGGACGTCTCGCAGCAGAGATTTCGCTTACGAAGTGGACCGGGCACTGGCAACTGCTGGTCGCAGAATGTTGGTAGCAAGCGCCGAGGTGCGGCACCAAATGACGATGCCCAGCGCTTCAGTCGGACCCTCTTTTCGCATCTGAGGCTTCAATTTGTTTTGTCGTCGCTCTTGTCCGTTCCTCTGCGGGTGCTCCATCTGATGGAGCCCGTGATGTCATTCTCGCGCTCATCCTGAATCCACTGTGGGTCGGTGGTTGCACCCAAAAAAATGCTTATCCTGCGATTATTGATGCATTCAGTCCCTTGCTCCACAAAACGATAGTACCGCTGATTATGAGTATTGGTAGGTTGGTGGAGCATGTATCAATTCGGGGGAATGAGAGGAGAGTGTCGACCTGTGTACCTGGTGGCCACAGCTGTCTGTCCATCGACTCCTGGAGAAGTAGAAATATCCCCCCTTCCCCCCGGCTTCTCCACGTCCTGTCAGTTGCCTTTCATTGTTTTCCACCCTGTCTTTCTTTTCCTTTTCGTTCTTCTCCAGGAGAGACGCATTGGACACAATAGCACCTAAGATCTTCTTCTCCGTTCCCCCTGGAGGTTCCCCCTTACCTCTGTACATACGTATCCCCCTAACCAGTCTATCGACGTTCTTCTAGCCTCTCATCATGGCGCCCTCATATGCTGGCATGTCGGGCAGGCCACTGTCCCTGGCTGTATCGACCGTTGCCACGATGGGTTTCCTACTCTTCGGATATGACCGTAAGTCATTTGCTCTAGCGATATAGCGTCGCGAGATGAACCAAGCTAATACAGACGACAGAGGGTGTCATGTCTGGTATCATCAGTGACAATGCCTTTGCCAACGTCTTTACCGCTACCAAAAATGATGCTACTATGCAAGCTCTTGTGACTGCTGTGTACGAACTTGGTTGCTTGGCGGGTGCCGTCTTCGCCCTTATCTTTGGTGATCGCACTGGTCGTCGCTGGATGATCTTCTCCGGTGCTATCGTTATGATTATCGGTGTCATCATCCAGGTTACTTCATTTGTTGGACACATCCCTCTTCTACAGTTCTTTATTGGCCGTGTCATCACCGGTATCGGAAACGGCATGAACACGTCCACCATTCCTACATATCAGGCCGAGTGCTCCAAGACAAGCAACCGTGGTCTCTTGATCTGTATCGAGGGTGGTGTGATCGCCATTGGTACCGCTATTGCATACTGGATTGATTTTGGCGCTCACTATGGCCCCGATGATCTTGTCTGGCGTTTCCCCATTGCATTCCAGATCTTCTTTGGTCTCATCATCGTCATCGGAATGTTCTTCCTGCCCGACTCCCCTCGCTACCTTATCTCCAAGGATCGCATCCAAGAGGGAGAGTACGTCCTTGCTGCCCTGGGAGGCCGCGAGATCCATGATCATGAAATCCAGATTCAGAAACAATTGGTCATTGACTCCATCAGAGCGTGAGTTCCCTCTACTATCTGCAATACTTGCGTTGTATGGCAATTGAACTAATGTTGCTACAGTTCTGGTGCTGGCCAGAAGACCAGATTCAGAGATCTTCTCACTGGCGGCCGTACTCAACATTTCCGCCGTATGCTCATCGGCTCCTCTTCTCAGATCTTCCAGCAGCTTGGTGGTTGCAACGCTGTGATCTACTACCTTCCTGTCTTGTTGAAAGAGTCTCTCAACCAGACAAATGATATGGCCCTTCTCATTGGAGGCATCAACATGATTGTATACTCCATCTTCGCCACTTTCTCATGGTTCTTCATTGAGAAGATCGGTCGTCGCAAGCTTTTCCTGGGAGGTTCGTTCCTTCAGATGATCTCCATGGTTATCACATTCGCTTGCTTGATTCCCGGCGATGAGCAGACTTCCAAGGGTGCTGTTTTTGGTCTTTTCTTGTACATGGCTGCCTTCGGTGCCGCGTGGCTGCCACTGCCCTGGCTGTATCCCGCCGAGTTGTCTCCCATCAAGACCAGAGCCAAGGCCAACGCAGTTTCTACTTGCAGCAACTGGCTCTTCAACTTCACTGTCGTCATGATTACTCCTGTCATGATCGCACACATTGGCTGGGGTACCTACCTGTTCTTTGCTGCGCTGAACGCTTCGTTCATTCCCATCATCTGGTTCTTCTACCCGGAGACCGCCAATCGAAGCCTGGAGGAGATCGATTTGATCTTCGCCAAGGGCTATGTCGAGAATATGAGCTATGTCAAGGCTGCGAGGGAGCTTCCCAGACTTACCGACGATGAGATTGAGGCCAAGGCCGCTGAGTATGCTTCCGCTTCCGGTGACTCTCTTGACGAGATTGAGAAGGCTCACGCTGAGCATTCTGCCGCCGAACGACTGGAGCACACCCAGTAAGAGCCAGTCTCATCATATTCATGAGATTATAGATGAAGACAAAAGTTGATGGATACACTCTGATGAAACGATGCTATCTCGTATCTCTTTTCTGATTTCTCTTGTCGTTTCTTTGGGCTGAGCTGGAGCTCCGGCCTCGTTGACTGGAGTTAAAACGAGTTTGAAACTCGTTACGGTTGGAGGCTGCCAGTCTGATTGTTGAGTGCTTGATCTATTTTCATTTTTCTTTGTGATCGCGCGACTACCCCTTTGCAGTCTCATCGGAGAGACATTTGTTTTAGAGGTTATGACCTGTTGAGGCATTTCTTTTGTATAGACGGCTGTGGCAGGATTTGATACCAATAGAGTCATGATAGACATGGAATATACCCAACGTCTTTGCTTTTCATTTCGTCATTAGTTCATCTTGTAGCCTAGGCTGCAAATACATGCTGGATAGCATATAGTGACCTGAAACATAGTAGTGAATGATTATTAATATTAAAAGCAACAGTCATACTAACAACCTAGGCAAAACAGTCAGTCCTGTTGAGTCACATTCTTCAGTCAGATGCTCATCCCCAGAAGTCATTCCCGCTACGAGTCATAGGAGTGTTGCCTTATGATGGATCAAATTTCATCTTATTGGTACGTATTATATTATTATTTGAGTTGCTCCAGGAATCCAAATCAAGTTTCAGAGTATGGTCAAGAATGTAAGGAGTTGAACGAGTTGAGTTAACATGTTGATTGTTTCTTCATTCATGGTCGTCTCATCGATCTGAGACATAACAAAGAAGTGATTCTCAGCCTCTGGTGAAAGGCCATTTCTCTCAGGGACATTAAATGGGGTAAATTCACTGACAGTGATCAGCTGCTTTGGTTTCTCAGCATGCGTCTTGGCTCAGCCTCTGACTAGGATATCTTGAATGTTATTTATGAATAGCCTTGTTTTCGTCGTTGTCGTCCCGCTCCTCATTTCTTCCCTCGTTTCCATCATCCTTTCCCCTCTCCGGATCCCGTCCGACCGGGAAAGAGTCCAGAATCTTTTCTCGCAGCTTGTCTCCGCCTGGCTAGGCCCTTATCTCATTGCATCCCGGTCTAGAATATCACTTTACAGCTGTAGCTCCAGTCCGTGCCATCGCGGACAATTTCCCAACCCCCTCCAGGATCTGTCCGGCCGGATCATGCGAAAGACGCTCTCCATCCGCCCCGCTATCGCGTCTACCCCGCCATGAGCTCCTCCCTCGAGGCTAAGATCGTTGTGCTGGGCTCCCAAGGTAAGGCGATCATTGCTGGACCTAAATAGTGCCATGTCGCTAACTATTTGCTATATAGGAGTCGGCAAAACCTCTCTCGTCCAGCGCTATGTGAAGAACGCCTTTAACCCCGCAACCATCACGTCCACCGTCGGCGCCTCCTTCATCACCAAGCGTGTCCTCGACACCACCTCCGATACCATCGTCCGTCTCCAGATCTGGGACACGGCCGGCCAGGAGCGCTTCCGGAGTATCTCGCGGCTGTACTACCGCGGCGCGAACGCCTGTCTGCTCTGCTACGATATCACGGACGAGCAGAGTTTCCAGGAGATGACGGGGTGGTTGCTGGAGCTGAAGAAGCATCTGGCGGAAGATGATCCGATCGTGATCCATGTTGTCGGGACCAAGTCGGATATCGTTGCGGTGGATCCGTCCCGCCGCAGGGTGCCGTTTGAGCGGACGATTGCGTATGTCGCTGAGCAGCTGTACCCGTCGCAGGCGTCGACGCCGCCGCCGACGGCGGGGATGGGGCTGGGCATTGGTCCGTCGTCAAGTGCGCTGCAGAGCCCCGATAGCAAGCGCAGTAGTGGCTTCTGGGGCCAGGATATCGGTTGGGATTGTTGCCATGAGATTAGTGCCAAGGATGGGGAGGGCATTGAGGAGGTGTTTCGTGTGATCACCCGGAAGCTGGTCGAGCAGCGGAATAAGCGGGAGGCGGGGAATGTCTCGTCGCAGGGAACAACGCCCGGGATTGACGGGGTTGTTTCGTCTTTGGGGAACAATCTTGATGGGAACGGCAGTTTCCGGTTGGGTCATGGTGATAAGCGCAGGAGTTGGCTTGGGTTTCCGCCGAGCAGTGTTGGCGACGAGGCTGATGAGCTGATGGAGGTCGCGAAGAAGAAGGGGAGATGCTGCTGATGCTTCTCGTTCGCTGTCGCCGTTCATCTTTCCTGGTTGTTCATGCATTTACCATAGCGTCTTTGTGCATTTGTTTTTGGCATGGCGTTTGTTTTGATATTTCTCTGGGTTTTTAGGATTTCTTGAGATTTCATTCAGATGGGCGGTTGGTTTGAGCTTGAGCATACTTGATAGATATGTTCTTTGTTTCTGATGGGATGTTATTGGAGCAATTTAGCTTAGCAGGATGGTTGTTGATCGGATCGCGATGTGTCCATGACGATTTTGACTTATGATTGATACCTTAGACGAATTGAATGTATCACGTTTTGCAGATCCTACTCTCTTATTCAAACACCCGAGAAAAGATTGCGCTAAGCATTATGAGAGTCCCTCCGCAGTGCATCTTACATCTAGATGATTATTGCAGATGGGCCGGCTGATCCATTCAGAAGCATAAGTTTCCTTTGTAGTACAGTAGTGGACAGTATCAGTTTGCAGTCCTTGAGGGGGTGTTGCAGGTGATGTCCATGGCACTACCTACCTACTGTGCCAGAGGCAAACATGGTCATTGCAAAATTGATTCTCCGTTCCTAGTTGTCCTTGAAATGTATCCAGACTACGGACGGTCAGTGTGTACCTGTGGGGTAAAAGCGTCTAAAAATTGAGACCAGCCTCGGCTGATGGCGAGCAAGTCATCAATAATGACACCTCCATGCTGTACCTTGATGTTCCCTGGATAAGCCTGTCTGTGGAGAACTCGCAGAGAGGCAACTTGTACTACTGCAACACGGGTGGTACCCTGATGATGTTTGAGATAAACTCATCGGATGTGGATCGCAAACATATCAGAGACGGGATCTCCAAGATCATACAGACTGACATGACGATATCCTCTCTTGGTCTATGCTCCTTGATAAGTGACGGCGGTGTTTCTCTTAGAGTCAGAGAGACAGACCCTGATCCTGGACCCTGGACCCAAAATCCCTGGCGGAGGCCCACGGACGCAGTGACCATTGAGTTCGGCCCAGACGAAACCTACCTAAGAAAGGCTAAGATGTGGACGAATGGGGCCATTAGTGCCATACCGAGTCTGTTGAGGATCGGCCTTCACCCCCGACTGAGACTAAGCACAGCATGGAATTACATAATCGGGATTAGTTTCAGCATCATCATCATTATTTGTCGTTTCCCAGAAGATGAAATAACAGTGAAGAGCGAAATGGCAATAAATAAGCAGGTTATCGACGGCGACTGTACCAGTGATGATCATGAATCCCTGCAGCCCCTGCCGACTTACAGTTTCAAGAGAGACTGGGATTGATTAATTAGACTAGAAAGAAGTGTTACTCGGCCCCTGCAGATCACCCCCGATTCACCTCCGAATCCCACCAATCCGCGGGAACCTTCCCGCAATAAGCCTCATATTATATAAGTACTAGGTCAATCTAGCCGCCACACCGTGTCAACTGTCAACTATCTAATTTTTGGCGCTTTGCCCTCTTTGTGACTAGAGAACAGAGAAGGCTCCGTCTATTATGCTTTCACTTATCTTACTTCGTCTAGACTAAATTTTCTCATTTCCCCATTCGCTTGTTGAGCTGCCTAGAAGCTTGGGGGTTTTCCCTCATCCATTGTTCCATCCCTTTCTGCCTCCTGCGTGAGGTTGACTTTCTCCTGGTCCGTATCCACCACCTTTTCCCTCCTGCACTATCATTTCAGAGCGCAAGTGCGACAGATATTATGCGATGAGACTTTCCTACCGTGTCGGGTCGGCCGCCCTCCTGATCCTCACCTTCATCCTGATCAAGCGCCATCTTGATTCCCTTCAGCATGATTCGCACGTACCGTCCTTCTGGCAGTTCAGCAACGTGGTAGGGGGCGGCGCTGCGGAGCCTACCTCTACCCCTGTCGCTACGCCCGTCGCTACTCCCGATAGCAAAGCTGAAAAACCTCAAGAGAAACCAGACACGGCAGTGGCGGAAACCATTCCGATCAAACAAACCTACGAGATCACTCCTATTATCGTTCCCAATGACCGAGTGATTGTGATGGCCAAATTGAGCAGTGAGGATACATCGTGGGTGAGCACTGACTTGAATGAGTGAGTCGTTCATGGGAAAGGGCCTTGCGCGGTGAGCTCAGGCTGACTTCAATCCAGATGGCGCAATTTCATCTACACCGTTGATGACGTGAACGCGGCTCGACACACCCCGAAGAACAAAGGCCGCGAGAGTCTTGCCTACCTTCAATACATCGTCGATCACTACCATGACCTTCCGTCCACGATGGTCTTCCTCCACCCCCACAAAGACGGCTGGGAGGCAGGTTGGCACACCGATACAATGGATTATAGCAATGTGGAATCGGTTCGATCACTTCAGACCGAATTCGTGCAACAGAGCGGCTTCGTCAACCTTCGGTGTCAGTCAGTGCCGGGCTGTCCTCAAGAAATTCATCCGTTAGAGGATCCGCCTCAGCCTGGCAAGGAGAACGGTAGAGCCTATGCCAAGGCGTGGGAGGAGTTGCACAACAACACCAACATACCCGAAGTTGTTGGCGCACCTTGTTGCTCACAGTTCGCAGTATCCAAAACGCAAGTTCTGAAGCGTCCTCTGAGTGATTATCAACGGTACTACAATTGGGTTCTCACGAACAAGTTGCCGGATGAGCTCACTGCCTGGATCATGGAATATTCCTGGCACATCATTTTTGGAAAGGATCCAGTGTTCTGCCCAGATATTTACCAGTGCTACCAGGATGTTTATGGAGCTCCGGATTTCTGGTAGATTTTCTCATACTTATACCCCATTTTGTTGTTGGTTCTTTATTTGACTATGATTGTACGCAATATGTTCTCTGTCCCTGCGCTGTGCCTCAGGGACTGTGTTTGTATATGGGTTGGAGGGTACGGATATAAAAGCTGTTCGTCAACATCTTATATTCTCAAGAGTTTAGACATTACATCCGTGCTGTATGCGTCATACTTGAGTATGACTATGTATTCACCATTTATCGTGCCTTTACATGTATATATTGAAAATAAGGCGAGTTTGGCATGGGATTGGCACTCGCGTGGCGTTCTTTCTTTTGCTCCATTCTTCACCATACTCTTGTCTTAGCTTGCTATGTCTACTTCTCTACTGCACAGAGTCTGGAATGAGTATTAGAGCCCTTACTCCATTCAAATATGTGATTATGAGACAGAAAATTATGAGCTCAAGCTCATGAATTTATTCAGCCAGTATTTGAGTGCTTGACATCTTTCAGTCGCTCAGTTAACTTTTTTGGTTGATTCCGGTAAACCTTGTCCGGTGCTCCTTGGGTGGACCATATAATTTCCAGGGGACCAGAGAAATTAGCAGCAATAAATGCTCTATACAAATCTCCCATCCTAAGGCAGAGACTTCATGTACCGGGTACATTGAATATTTGTCCTTGTTTGCAATGCTGGGTAGCTGGTACTTCCGTTTGCTGGCGAACTGTCAACTCTAACTAGGAGTAATTAACTATCTGTTCCCTTGATCACCAGCAACATTCACTGACGACACACCAGGTCCAACCTATTTATGCTAAGCTCAAGGAGAGACTTCATTTTCTGAATTCTACTGAATCCCAGTCCCTGGCCCAGAAAAATGTCGCTAGGACCTCATCTCTACTACGACAGCGAAGACTACAAATGCCTCTTATGCGATAGGTGGTTTGGAACCAAAGGGGCACTGTATGATCATTGTCGATACACCAGTCGCCATGAATGGTGCGAAACATGCATGCGGGTTTTCGTTTCCACGACTGCAAAGAATCAGCATCTGTTTTTCTCTCCGGTCCACAGTCACATCTGCACCATATGCTGCTCTCGACCTCGATTTGAAACAGCTTGGGAACTAAAGGCCCATCGCGTCTACTATCACAATCTATGTGTCACTTGCGGTAGATACTTTGATAATGAGAACAACCTCCGAATGGCAAGTGACTTTCCAGACATTCTATCCAGATGTCGCTAACTGTTCTTGACCTGCAGCATCAGCAGGCCCACCAAGCTAGGAATTTGGAATGCTACGGGTGCTACCAGAACTTCAAGACTTTCTCGGGCATGTTGATTCATCTCGAGTCAGGCAGCTGTCCCTCCGGAACAGACATTGATGACATCAACCGCCTTGCGCGTCAGTGCTATCAGAGTCGCAAGTACATCGATAGAGACGGTGACTACATTTGTCCCGGTTGTGACAAGTTCTGCTCGAAGCTCTCCGGATTATTCCAGCATGTCGAGGATTCTCTGGACTGCTCGTACCTCAAAGAGAGTGGCCAGTGTCTGGCAAAGTTGGAGCACTACATCGCTTGCAATGTGTGACGCTAGCCAGGCAAAAGGGCCTTCTGGTCATTCAATTGCCGAAAGTATGACTCGAAGTGCTTTAATGACCAGTGAAGGCATGTTTGGATCCGTGCGACTTTCCTGAGGCCCATGTACATAGAACGTGTGAACCTAGCCGTCTGAACTGCTTTTTGTATCATAGAACCCATCTGAGAGATTGAAACCATGTTCCATTCTCATGCTGTAAATGCCAATAGACTGATGAAGAGATAACCCGATTATCTTCGTGGATGTTCATGCGTCGTTACTTTTACCTTACTCCGCTGTCAGATGTGAAGGTTGTGGGTGCCTCAGGCCAACACCGAACCGTATCAGCTTAAGGCGGTTTCCGGCTTATCAATCTGCTGGCCAAGTTATGCACACTATTTTTCAACACCGAAGGTTCTGATCTGAATCTATACCCTGTTGTTCTGGTATTTTTTTTGTTTCTTATAGAAGATACAGACCTCAAATTTCCGTCAGAATGGACGGAACAGGACTTGCCGAGTCGCAGTGGCTCGCCCAACTCACAGCAATGCGCGAGGCGATTGCGGCGTTGAAGCTCCAAAAGGACCCCGCCACTGAACAGCTCAGTTATGGAAGCGATTTAGATCTGGATCTTGACGATGACTACTCCTCACCAGGAACTGTGGACGATATCTGGGATATCATCAGCTCCGACGATGAAACCACCGACGACCTCGACGACATCAACGGCGTGCCACTCCCTCCGACGGCAACCTCCCTCTATGACCAGGCATGGCTGGAGCAGAAATGCGAGGCCATCACCCTGCAGAAACCCGGAATGAGCGCGCAAGAGCTAGCCGGGCAGATCACGGCCTCCCTAGCCACCGACAGCGGAGATGACGAGCTGCAGATGTCGCTGGCCGAAATCGTTGGGTTCGACGATCTCGACTTCGTCATTGAATTGATCGGGCACCGAGCGGAGATCCTCGCTTCCATGACCTCAAAGACAGAAGCCCAGACGGACGGTCTCATGGCGGGAAAGTTACAAACGAGGGCCGAGCGGGAACAGGCGTTGCGGCAGCAGGACTTCGAGCATAAGCATGCGCCGTTATTACCTGCGCAGGCGAGATCTGAACCCCGGTACCCGCATGTCTTCAAGACGCACGATTCCAGGAATACACTGGCGCTGGGTGGGAAGAGATACGGGCTCCCGGTGGGTAGCAAGCAGATTGATGAGCAGCGGTATACCGAGTTTGAGATTCCCGCGTCGAGGGTGGGCACGCTGGCGTCGTCGCAGAAATTGGTTGAGATCAAGTCGCTGGATGGACTGTGTCGGGGTACCTTTAAGGGCTACAAGACGCTGAATCGGATGCAGAGTCTGCTCTATGGCGTGGCCTACAAAACCAGTGAAAACATGCTCATTTGTGCACCAACTGGTGCTGGTAAAACTGACGCTGCCATGCTGACGATTCTTAATACGATTGGCAAGAATACGGCACCAAACCCTATTGAACAGCCAGATGCTACGGAGTTTGCAGTACAGGTGGACGACTTCAAGATTGTCTATGTGGCGCCGATGAAAGCCTTAGCCGCGGAGGTCACTGAGAAACTCGGGAAAAGGCTTGCATGGCTTGGTATCCGAGTCAGGGAATTGACTGGAGATATGCAACTTACGAAGCGCGAGATAGTCGAAACGCAGATTATCGTCACCACTCCTGAGAAGTGGGATGTCGTCACCCGGAAGAGCACAGGAGACACAGAGCTCGTGCAAAAAGTGCGCCTCTTGATTATCGATGAGGTCCATATGCTTCACGATGAACGTGGTGCCGTCATAGAATCTCTAGTTGCGCGGACGCAGCGTCAGGTTGAAAGTACACAGTCCCTCATTCGTATAGTTGGCCTTTCCGCTACTTTGCCGAACTATATCGACGTAGCGGACTTTCTGAAAGCGAACAAGATGGCTGGAATGTTCTTCTTTGATGCGTCGTTTAGGCCAGTCCCTCTCGAACAGCATTTCATTGGTGTGAAAGGAAAGCCGGGCTCAAAACAATCCCGCGAAAACCTGGACATTGTTGCATTCGAGAAAGTGCGTGAGATGCTCGAGCGAGGGCATCAAATCATGGTCTTTGTGCATTCTCGGAAGGATACTGTTTTGACCGCTCGAATGCTGCGGCAAATGGCTGTCGAGAATGCTTGCGAAGACCTCTTCAGCTGCCATGATCACGAGAACTACTCCAACGCCCTCAGAGATATGAAACATGCGCGGGCGCGTGAGTTGAGGGACTTGTTCGCCAGCGGATTCGGTACTCACCATGCCGGAATGACTCGAAGTGACCGCAACCTGATGGAGCGAATGTTCTCCGAGGGCCTGATCAAGGTCCTTTGCTGTACTGCCACTCTTGCCTGGGGTGTCAACCTTCCCGCCGCTGCAGTCGTCATCAAAGGCACTCAGCTGTATAACCCTCAAGAAGGTAAATTTGTCGACCTCGGTATCCTTGATGTCCTGCAGATCTTCGGACGTGCTGGTCGACCCCAATTCCAAGATACCGGTATTGGCTTCATCTGTACTACACACGACAAACTGCATCACTACCTGTCTGCAGTGACCTCGCAGCAGCCGATCGAATCTCGGTTCTCCAGTCGACTCGTGGACAACCTGAATGCCGAGATCTCTCTCGGTACAGTCACCTCTGTGTCCGAGGGCGTGCAATGGCTCGGTTACTCGTATCTCTTTGTGCGCATGTTGCGCGAGCCGCGCAATTACGGCATCGATTTCGCTGAGATACGCGATGACCCCATGTTGGTGCAGAGACGGCGCCAACTGATCATTCAAGCTGCGCGCGTCTTGCAGAAAAGCCAGATGATCATATTCAATGAGAAAACCGAGGAACTGCGGGCAAAGGACGTCGGTCGTATTGCCAGTCAGTATTATGTTTTGCAAACCAGTATTGAGATCTTCAACGAGATGATGCGCCCTCGTTCTGGTGAGGCAGATGTCCTGAGGATGATCAGTATGAGCGGCGAGTTTGATAACATTCAAGCTCGGGAAAATGAGTCGAAAGAGCTAGACCGGCTTCGTGACGAGGCTATACAGACAGAAGTCGAAGGTGGCAATGATTCTCCCCACGCGAAGACTAATATTCTTCTGCAGTCGTACATCTCCCGCGCAAAGCTCGAGGACTTTGCTTTGGTTTCCGATATGGGCTACGTAGCGCAGAATGCTGCTCGTATCTGCCGTGCTCTCTTCATGATTGCATTGAACCGCAGATGGGGCTATCAATGCCAGGTGCTTCTGTCGCTCTGCAAGTCTATTGAGAAACAGATCTGGCCTTTCGATCACCCGTTCCATCAGTTTGACCTCCCTCAACCGGTCCTCAAGAATCTAGATGAGAAGTTGCCCACTTCATCACTAGAGTCGATGAGGGAAATGGACGTTGCCGAAATCGGCCAGCTCGTCCATAACCAGCGCATGGGAAAGACGCTGTCCAAATTACTGGACAACTTCCCTACTCTCAGCGTGGAGGCCGAGATTGCTCCTCTAAATCGGGACGTTTTGCGAATCCGGCTGAGCCTGTATCCAGAGTTCACTTGGAATGACAGGCACCATGGAGCCTCGGAATCATACTGGATCTGGGTCGAGAACTCGGAAACCTCGGAGATCTATCACCACGAATACTTCATTCTCAACCGGAAGAAGTTGCATGATGAACATGAGCTCAACTTCACCATTCCTCTCTCGGACCCTTTACCTAGCCAGATCTACGTTCGTGCAATTTCTGATCGCTGGTTGGGTGCAGAGACAGTGACACCCGTCTCATTTCAGCATTTGATCCGTCCAGACACGGAAAGCGTGTATACGGACCTCCTTGATCTACAGCCGCTACCTATTTCTGCCCTTCAAAACCCAATTCTGGAAGAACTTTACGGTCAACGATTCCAGTTCTTCAACCCAATGCAGACACAGATCTTCCATCTGCTGTACCACACTTCAGCCAATGTTCTGCTCGGTTCTCCGACTGGAAGTGGAAAGACAGTAGCTTGTGAGCTGGCAATGTGGTGGGCTTTCAGGGAGAAACCTGGCTCAAAGGTTGTGTATATTGCGCCGATGAAAGCTCTCGTCCGCGAGCGAGTCCTGGACTGGGGCAAGCGTCTCACCGCACCGATGGGTTTGAAGTTGGTCGAGCTGACAGGTGACAACACTCCTGATACGAGGACCATTCGGGACGCGGATATCATTATCACGACTCCTGAGAAATGGGACGGTATCTCTCGTAGTTGGCAGACCAGAGATTATGTGCGGAAAGTGAGCTTGGTAATCATCGACGAAATTCACCTGTTAGGCGGTGATCGAGGTCCCATTCTGGAGATTATCGTGTCCCGTATGAACTATATTGCATCGCAATCCAAGGGTTCTGTTCGGCTGATGGGTATGTCTACGGCTTGTGCAAATGCTACTGATCTGGCCAACTGGCTGGGAGTCAAAGAGGGACTGTTCAATTTCCGACACTCTGTACGTCCAGTACCCTTGGAGATCTACATCGATGGATTCCCTGAGCAACGCGGCTTCTGCCCGCTCATGCAGTCTATGAACCGTCCTACGTTCCTTGCGATCAAGAGCCACTCTCCGGAGAAGCCTGTCATCGTCTTTGTTGCGTCCCGAAGACAAACTCGCCTGACTGCGAAAGACTTGATAAATTACTGCGGCATGGAAGACAATCCGCGTCGCTTCGTGCGTATGTCGGAGGAGGATCTGCAACTCAATCTCGCGAGAGTCAAAGATGAAGCGCTCCGCGAGGCACTCAGTTTTGGTATCGGCTTGCACCATGCCGGTTTAGTCGAGTCTGACCGACAACTGGCGGAGGAACTTTTCGCAAACAACAAAATTCAGATTCTCGTGGCAACAAGTACCCTCGCGTGGGGTGTCAACCTTCCGGCCCATCTTGTGGTGGTCAAAGGCACGCAATACTTCGACGCGAAAATTGAAGGTTACAAAGACATGGACTTGACCGACGTTCTGCAAATGCTGGGCCGTGCTGGACGTCCGCAGTTCGATTCGTCTGGTATTGCACGCATCTTTACCCAAGAATCGAAGAAAGCTTTCTACAAGCATTTCCTGCACACAGGCTTCCCGGTCGAGTCTACCCTGCACAAGGTTCTCGACAATCATTTGGGAGCGGAAATTTCCGCCGGCACAATCGCAACGAAGCAAGACGCTCTGGACTACTTGACATGGACATTTTTCTTCCGCAGATTGCACAAGAATCCTTCGTATTATGGGCTTGAGATCTCGGCGGAGGAGCATAATACGATGGCTGCTCAAGCAATAGCTCAAGAGTTTATGATTGACTTAGTTGACAAGTCCCTTGGCGAGCTGGCAGAGTCGTCTTGTGTTGTGTTTGACTCGGCAACTGGCGAGGTGGACTCTACGCCGTTCGGCAAGATCATGAGTTACTACTATCTCTCGCACAAGACTGTCCGGTATCTAATGGCGCATGCGAAGCCTAATCCCACGTTCCATGATGTGCTTAGCTGGATGTGTTCCGCCACAGAATTCGACGAACTGCCTGTGAGACACAACGAAGATCTCATTAACGCCGAGTTAGCTCGAAATCTTCCCTTGTCGGTTGAGTCCATGGGCGACCTGCCGCTGTGGGATCCACACGTCAAGGCCTTCCTGCTTTTGCAGGCCTACATGTCGCGAATCGATCTTCCGATTTCCGATTACGTCGGTGACCAGACTTCCGTCCTGGATCAAGGCATCCGTATCATCCAAGCCTCCATCGACATCATGGCTGAACTAGGCTATCTCCGCGCCTGCGAGATGCTCGTGAACCTCCTCCAGAGCATCAAGTCCGCAAGATGGCCCGAGGACAACGCCCTGTCGATTCTTCCCGGCATCGAGCCCACAACCAAGCTTCAGGGCCTCCCAGGCTCCCTCGTTGCGCTCTCGTCCCTTCCCACAACCTCTGTCTCAAGTCTTGCCCGCAAACTACAACTCCCTGCACAATTCGCCAAGGCCGCCTCGTATCTACCACACGTCTCCGTATCCGTCGCCAATGTCTCCTCGACCGGTATCACCGTATCCCTGAGTCGCCGCAACCCACCCACAAACCCCGACTACAGAGTCTACGCCCCTCGCTTCCCCAAGCCCCAAACAGAGGGATTCTTCCTAATCGTCTGCAGCGCCTCCGCGGACGGCAAAGACGGCGAGCTGCTTGCTTTGAAGCGCGTGTCCTGGCCAGCAAATCACAGGAACGGCTCCAGCCACAATTCGAATTCCTCCGGCAGGAATAATCATCGGAATGGCAATGGCCCGCTCACTGTGCGCTCGTCTGTCAAGTTCCCGCAGGATTTCCTGGCGCAGTATACCAGTGCCACCGGCAAGGGCGTGAATGTCAAGGTTATCAGCGATACCTATCCGGGGATGGAGTGGGTGGTATCGAATGTGGAGGTGGAGGTCGAGTCGAGGCCTGAGACGCAGAGTTTGCCTGAGTCGTCGGGTTATCCTGAAAAAGCTTAGTTACTCATGCTTGTACAGGTTCGGAGGAATATGGCGTTGGCCCTGTTCTCTGGGATATAGACTAGATGATAGATGCGCGAAATCTGAAATGAGGACGTTGACTCGTCAAGTATGAAATTGCAAAAGTAACCTAAGATACTTCGCGCCCCTGGTCCTTCCATCACCTGCACTGCCCGCAGCTAAATATGTACACAAGAAAGAAAACATCTTCCTAACACCGCCTTAACAAACAATTGGCGGTAGTAACCAAAGATCGAGCTCAATGCAACGCAGAAGCTGAATGGACGTAAATAAACAATAAACGTCACCAAGGACGCAGTCAGAAGAAAGAAACTCGCTTCCTGTGCTGAGACACGAGCAGATGCACCGAATAGATGACCCGAATTGTCACGCAGTTCTATATATTTTCGATGCGGGCGTCCTGCGAATTCCCATGCCGATGGCCGTGGTGCGCGTCTCGTAGCTGTGGGGTCTTCGCCTGTCGGACTACGAGCCTCTCGTTGGGACTCAGTCTCTCCGCCCTTGGCCTGATGGGTACGATGACCTGCTTCTTTCCTCGCGAGACGGAGACGGATCTGGCGATGGAGACTTCGACCTTGGGGATTGGGTCCATGGGCTCGGGCTCGTTCGATTCGACGTCTTCGTTATCGTCGCTGAGGGGCATGCGTGTGGTCGAGAACGGGGAGAGCGCGGATAGAGTTTCGACGGGGGATCTGATGCGCTCGGTCTTGTCGCGCGCAGCGGAGTTGATGGGTGTGAGGTGGGGGGATGGAGCGGAGCTTATGCTTGACCTCGTGGATGGTAGGTGTTGCGTGTTGATTGTTAGGGTCATGGGTGGTGTTCTCTGCCTTGGGCTGGGAGTTGGGTTCTGAATACGGCTGCGACTCGGACTTGAGGCCTCGCTTGTGGGCTTCTTGCTGATGATTTCCCGTTCAGGTTCCTGTTCTTTGTCCGCGGAGATTTTCGTCTGTTTGAGTTTCTGTAGAAGGTGCTCTTCCTCGGTGGAATCCGTTGACAGCGTTGACAGAATTGATGAGACGGAGTTCTTGGTTTGATGCGACGTGGGGGACTTGATGGATGGACTCTGCACCCTCAAGAAGACGTGGCTTGGATCATTTGTGAGTGTCTCTTGGCCTAACCCAGAGAGCGATGTTGGGCTTCGATGGAGAGGGCTGGGGCCTCTTGGTATGTTCTGGATGCCCAGAACCTTCAACGCCTTACTGACAGGTTCTTGTGCCGGGAAGAGATTGAAGCTGGGAAGTCGTGGTCGCGGCGATGTCGCCCGTCGTCGAGGTGATTGAAAGTTTGGTGATGGTATTGATGCCTAATAACGGCTTCAGTCAAAAGACACAGTTGCACAGGAATCAGGATATATACCCCTGGCTTTGGGATGCTCGCATCCTCCAAAGTCCTACTCCGCCTCTTCAACAACGAGGGCTCGTTTCGATTTAAAACACCGCCAAACATCACGCTATACCTTTCTAGCTGGATATCGGGAATGTCGATTTGCAGAAAAGGTCCTGCACTGCGTGGCTTTGCACCAGGTACAAGGTCATTATTGTTGCCTGAATCTTGAGGAGACGTCGCCAAGTTGCTTCGAACATAGGATTTGGGTTCATTCTCCCCCTCAAGACATGGCCATATTTCTAAATTGGGAGGCTTGGGAGGCGTAGGGGCCATGTTTCCAGCCTCCAATTTTTCCGCCTCGCATTGATGTTGGTAGTCCACTGAATGCGTGGACTCCTGTAGAGGCCACTCCTCATTACAGCGAACCTGATAGAATGGCTGGTTGGCGGGAGCTGGCAAGGCATTCTTGGCCTTGAACAATCCGCCAATCTTCCTCCATTTGCTCGGCTTGCGCTTTGGGGGTGCCGCTTGGGGCGAGGCTTGCTCGGAGCTTGCCGAAATTGAAACAGGCGGCTGTTCTTGCGTTTGCGAGAGCATGCTCTGCGGTTCTGCCATGCGAGGGCTACCCAAGGCTATGCCGATCATGTTTGCATTCGGTTCGTCATTAGGACTCTTGGGCAAAGGTACTGTATCAGCGGGTGGTACGGCGATCTGAAAGTCGAAACCAGGATTGAGACCTTGTCCCTTTTTGATCAGTTTACGTCCATCTGCTGTTCGGGGGCGCTGAAAGTCCCATTGCGCGACGGCGCGGTTTGCACGGCGGCTGTTGTTGGCCACGCTCTCGACATCTCTCAGATCCGTGCGTGGTAATGCGTCCGAATACTTCAGAACCGGGTTTGAAATAATCTCTATTGCCTCCGGTGCGCGCGACCTTCCTAAGAAGATGCCTCGAGCCATTTCGCTGGCCGACTGCTGGTGTTGCCGTTTCCGCAAGAACAAGGAACGAAAAGAGTGTGTACAGAAGGAGTAATGGAAACGAGTGACCGTAAGTCTAGAGAAGGAACGAAAAACACAGTCTCTGAATTAAAAATAATAAAGAATGGACAGCCTTCCAGAAGGCCTTCGCAGTGGGGGTGAGCAATGGCGGGAGAGAGAGCAGCAACAGCAATAACACGGAGAGCGGCTTCAAGTCTGATAAAGTAATAAAGGAAGACCCAGACACGATTCGCTCTGGTGTCTAGTAACTAACCATTGTGGAGCATCAGGCACGCATTGCCTCTGGTTGATACTGTTAGTAGGGGATTTAGATTAAATGTAGATTTGACGACGCAATCGGACATTTAAGGGAGACTTCGTCTAGCGCCGCCTGGTGGCAAGATATGCTCAGCCGAATCATTTGTGTAGCGCGAGCTGTATACTGCCCAGCTGACCAGCATCGTCGGGGGAAGGGACGCGCTTAGAGATGTCAGTGCCTGAGCACACACTGCAGTCAGCCCTCGACGCCATGAAGTGTCGCACAGGATGCTTGATTTGATTGCGGTATCGAAAGTTGTCGCAGAATTTGAATCCAATCAACAATGTCGAACACGGGCGAGCAAGATTCGGGGATCCCGCTGGCGTACCAATAACAGCATCGAAAAGAATTCCGGAGCTCCTGTTAGGATGCCCGAGACATTAAAGTGTGAAGTTTCATTCTTTCTGAAACACGGTGGATCAGCCAATGATTTCTCAACAACCCGAGAGACTAAGGTAGTTTCAATCTCACACAGCTGGCTAAAATCGCGGGCTGTCCTCCTTGACCATGTAATGAGTTGGCAGTCATGGTACCTTGGAGTTATCTTCAGGGTTAATCATGGGAGAAGCGTGATAATCAACAAGTAGCTATATGTTAAGCGCCAGGAGTTGCGGTAGACAGCACAGGCCTCTTGTCATACTATGATCCTGCAATAAGGCTGAGTCGTCCGAGGGTCTGGAAAGGATTTTCGCAATGGACAATGGTAAGAATATAAATACCTCCTTTCACGCAAGATTGCAACGAAGGTGGTTGTCTGACCTGTTGTATCCCTTTTAGCAAGGCAATCAGGATCCTCGCGATGAAAATAGGTCCAGTGTAGCTAGGTTTGATGGCGAAGCTTGTGTCACTAGATGAAAAGCGCCCTGTATCGTATTGTCGTTATCAATAATAACATTTTACCGCATCATCGGCTATTCTTACACGAAGCGACATTGGGAATGGTATGGTCATCTGCAACGATAAAGGCGTGGGAAGATGTCTTCGAAGCTATGCAGAGTTAGAAAGCTGGCGAGGCAAGCTATTCTTATACAGAGCTCTTTTGAAGGAACATTCAGTCCCGTAAGACGAGTCCAAGTCTAAGTACCTTAGTCGAAGGAGAAGTTATTGCAGTAAAAAAACAGTCCCAAAGCGGCAAGAGACAGACACACATGACCGCCGCGTGACTGGCTGACAGATTGACAGACGAACATGACAGACACGTGCCCCATAGAAATCCATGACCCCATGAGACAAAGATATCAACTACTCAAGCTACGAGATCTCAAGATAGGCGCCGAGCACCCCTTCAGTAGACTAGTATGACAAGAGTCGGGCACATACATCGACAAGACTCAAACAGTCCAGACCAGAACAGGCGGTGAAGAAGACCTTGTAGATGACAGCAAGGAATAGTGGGAACTGGGAAGGCCAAAGACAATCTCTGTTGATCGGTGGGTGTCGCTGGGTTTCTGTACAAGGTGGAACTGTGGATAGACTTGCACGTACTTAGACAAAGCAGAAGTATAGCGTAGGAACTACCGTAAACTAAGGTGATGGCCTGTCTAAACTAAAGCCGTTGCGATACAACTGCTGCAAAGTGACAGGATGGAGAGGCTGCTGAGGAATAATATAAGCAACAGACCCTAGAATGAGACTGAGGATAATATTATGAGACTAATGAGATCGAGGAATGGATTCAGTTGTCAGTCACAGACTCACCAGCTCACCAACTCACAGTGTTGCCATCACAAAGAAGAATGGCGGGGCATCCTCCAACAGAATACTAATAATCTACGGATAATCCACCCCACCTTAACCAGACCTTACCTACCTTAGCTTGTCGTTGCTGTCTCTCTTGCCCACCACTCTAAATATCTATCACCTTGTGCTCTCTTCCCCTCTTCAACCCACAACCACCATCATCATCTCCAACTTTTTGCTGTGACTTCTTGTCGCTTTCTTCCTCCTCTTTCCGTCAGTCTAATCCCTGCTGGTCTATCCCTCTTGGCTCGTCTTATCTAACGACTCGACAATATAGCTTCCCCTTACCCGCTCCAACCCGTTAATTTGTTTACACGACCACCAACATGGGTCAGCACTCGGCAGTTTGGCAAGGTATGGCTATTCCAATAGATACGTTATTCTCGGCTTTAGCAGAATTCGCAGTTCCCTATGGTTATAACAGAAGATAAACAAGCTAACGTCTCAACTCTACCGAACAGGATATGTTGATTCCAGGTATCGTACAATCCCACCTGTACCCCGCCTTCGCTGCATCTTCTCCGAAATCCACATTTCTTCTGACCTCAGCCCAATCTACCAGTCTGATGGGCTCCGGCCAGTTTGACAAGGCCGCCATCCTGAGCTACGACTTCTCCGACGTCGAGGCCCAGTCCCCCACTTTCAAGGTATGAACAACGTTCCGACGTCTGGCGGAGCTCCGGCCCAATCCCTGGCAATCTCCACGGAAACAACCACCCTCCTGTTCTCGTCAATAACTTTTTCGCCTCGCTATAGATCTCGAAGGAGGAAATCGCCGGTCTGAAGGCTGCTTTCGACAAGCCCGGCAGTGCTTTCGAAACCGGTTTTGTGGTCGGAGGAGACAAGTTCGTCGCCATCAAGGCTGACGAGCGCAGTCTTTACGGCAAGAAGGTATCCAACTATTTTCATATGCAGTTGTCGACATACGCCGGGGAAAATGGTGAGCGCTAATGGTTGATCACTATAGGGCAAGGAGGGCATCGTCGTCGTCAAGGCCGTCTCTTGCGTCATGGTCGCCCACCACGGCGAGGCCGTCCAGACCACCAACGCCGCAACCGTTGTCGAGAACCTCGTCGACTACATCAACAACCCCCGGTAGACGATAGAGGAGCGCGGAAAATGAAGTTGTCTTGATTGTTCGATCTTTTTTTTTTATTTCACTATTTTGAAACGGCAGAAGAGCGGTGTACCACTTTTTTCTTAGTCGGATGTGAAACTATGCTGGTGACCTTTCTTCTCAGCGTCATGTCTTTTTAACTGTCCATAGCTCGTAGATATGTTCAATATGTACTGTTTTAGTACACTCGTGATTCTAACGATGACGGCGCTTGGATCATACTAAGCGTTGAATTTGCCTATTTCTATTCTGTGTATTATATAGTGCACCGAAGAAAGATAAGAGTCAGTAGCAAGTGACTGCTACCGATGCACGAAGAATTAGTAATTACAAAAAATAAGATTATATCACATCAGCTCATACAGACCCAATCCTTTTCAGCCTCGCTCAACGCTAAAAAAGCGAAGCTGCGAAAGTGGTCGTGATCTTCATGCCGTGTCATGGCCGTCTCGAAATCATTTATGCCTGTATAGTCGTACACGTAACATCGTCGATACTCCTCTTTCTCCTTGCGGGAAGTGTCTCGCCCTAGGACAGACGATCTCTGGCATGCGTCGTGGTTATTATACCGGGAGCTCTGCGTTCCGTCTCCCACCTGCCAGGGTCTCCAATGCCGTCTTGATATAAGGACCGACGACGGGGATATTTCCCGCGAATTGACCGATTGTTACGAGGAAATCGCCGAAGAGGATGAAGAGACCGTATAATTCGATCAGGAAGCCCGTCAGTGGCCAGCGAAACAGTATGAGGAGGATGCCTGCTGCGAAGGCGGCAGTGCCCTTGAGCTTCTGGCGGCGCGAGAAGAAGGCGAACGTCCGTTGAAAACCGATGATCAACGTCAAGCCGATGAGGAAGAGGACCTGGCGCGACATTAGTTATGGTCTTTCGGAGGTTGTCGCGTGATCAATAGCAGCGCAGTGTTTGAGAGAATGGGGTACGCACGTTTCCCATTGCGAGCCTGTGTTAGATCCCTATATTAGCTTGCATGCTCCCAGGAGGTATATCAAAAGTATACATACAGTGAACGATCAAAGAACATCAGGACGCCTCCGAACAGGAACAGACCCCCTAAAGGCGCACCGTGTCAGGAACGAGGGAGGATCATCCGCCGTGGGTTCGATCTCGCCTACCTGCAGAACAAAAGATAACACCAATCTCTGTTATACATGTTAGCAAGCGCTTCTGATCGGATAATGCTCCGGCGGTCCTACTTTGGTTGTCCGAAAGCCACATGGTGGGCATCTTGAGGGTTGGCCAGGTGAATCGGGGAGAGTATTGCACGCTGTAGGACAAATTGACGAAACTCGTTGCTCGCGTATAAGAATCCCAGGTCAGCCGAGATAGACTATTAAGACTGAGAGTCCGAGAATAGAGGTGGAGGGGATTCGTTCGGTTAACCGAGCGTGTCGTTAAAGGAGCCGGATCGGGGTCGGGTCGGTCCGCGGTAGGGAGACCCTTTGGAGAGCAGGAAGCAGGTTCGGTGTCGCGACGACTATTCAGGGAGGAATCTGAGTTGTTGTACTCGAATCTCTCAGCTTCGCCTTCGGTCTGGCAGAAATTCAAAAACCCTCCCTAGAACTCAGTAAATAAACGCAAGCTCCCAACATTTTCGGTTCTGCCACGTTCGTTTTTGGTTTTGAGGAAGGTCTATTCCGGATGCGGTGGGCGGTCTGTTACGCTTGGACGCACTCCCGAAAACCGCACAACTAGGTGTTTTTCTCTTGTGTCCTCTTCCCTCCTCTGCCAAAGAGATTACGATGGCCTATTGATGGCCCTGATTCCGCTTTCTATAATTCAAGATGCTGAACTCCTAGTTAGGGGAAAGGGTCACATTGGACTTGACTACGAATAATCCATTAGAGGACCGACTTAGGATCCGAACTCGAAAATATTAAGGATGAATCGGATAATGTCCAGAATTGACAAGCCATAATCAATCCGGTGTTCACAACACCTTCGCTCATGGATGTCCTTCTGTCGTTTCCTGGCTCTGCCTTATACAACCAAGTATACGCCGCGACGACAGCATCCCCGGATGCTGTAACTGACGTTCCGTCCGTGGAGCGTCGGTAATAGTCGAGTGCTTCGGCACGAGGCGAAGATCGATTCATAAAGATCACGAATAAGCCGGAGCGCTTTCTTGAACCTGTCTCGAGAGGGGCACGGCGGGTGGAAAGGGCTTGACTGTGTTGGTCGTACATGCACTTGTATCTTGCAAGTGATAGTCTGAATAGAGCAACGAATTAATCTCTGAAATCTGAGTGTCTGTATTGTAACCTACCTGCTTTGGTGTGCAGGAACGTAGAACTTTCGTAACATGAGCCGGACGACCGTCTATTTCAGCACGACATGAGCTCCTCTCAGCTCGAGATAGCTCTCTGGAACACCCTGGCTCAACGTCCGAATGACCCCGAACACCTCTTTATCATGGTATCTAAGCCGAGTCTTGGGGTCTGTGTATGGTGCCGGAAGCCCCGTGATATCGCAGTAGCGCGTGTGCTGTGACGGATGGAGTGATGGAGCGGATTCAATGTTGGTATATGTCACCGCTGGTCCCGATGGAAGCATGGCCCTTGCGTTCTTCTCCAAGACGAGCGTCGACAGGTTCTGCGCCGCCTGGGCGATGTTCGTGCGAGCTGAGCTTTCAAAGGGCGTTTGGCTGCCATCGGTGCTGGGTTGTAAAGGAGTCGATGCGCCAGAGTTCGCCTGTGTCGCCATAACAGATGCCTCTTTTCTGGTGTTCTCAGAGATAAGTTGTTTGACGTTCTTGTTGCGACGCTGCGATGGCCTCCAGTTCGGATTGCGGAAGGGGCGTGGAACATGGGCAATGTCCAGGCGGTTGAGGAGCTGTTGATGCTCCTGACTTTCGGCAGGAGTAGGAGGGGCACCCATGATTGATGATTATTTGCAAGGAGACGATGCGAATGGAGTGGACGATGCGCTGTCTTGACGTTGTAGAGAATCTTAGATGCCGCAGTAGAAGCTCAAAGTGTCTGGAACCTGGTTATCCGCTGGTACGGTAACCGGATGACAAACGGCGGACACTCTCCAAAGCCACCTGGCGCAGTGTTGGGATAACAGAATAGCTGTTGAGCGAGTTCAAACCTCTGAAATTTGGAAATTTGTTTTCGCATCATATTCTAAATACTTCCCCGTCGCGCATGGGCATAGTGACAGCAGGGAAACAAGACAACTATAGATCACGTGATGTATTGTGGTTGATACCTAACGGTCAAGCAACAACAAACATTGCCTCTACATCGCGCCCGTTTCGATCAATAACAAGTCAGAATGGTGGGTTGGAAATGAAGGCTTTCTTTAGTTGTTCAATTGATCGATTTTTGAACTGATAAGAAACTTTAGGAGAGTCCACACGAGCACCAACAAGCGCTATTGCTTTCTCGAATTATCGGCAACATTGTACGAACTATCACCCACCTTGGTTTGAGGCATGCATGACTGATTGCCAGTAGGAGAAACTCAACGAGTCAATCATGGTCATGAACAAGAGCCTCCAGGTACGCTTCTTCTGCTCATGTCTGATGGTCTGATGTTCACTGTGGTCTATCAGGAGGTCAACATCCAGAACATGAATGTGGAGCTCGTGGCTCAGATGTTTAAGAACTACCAGTCTAATGTTCTCTTCCACTTGGAAGGTATGAGTTGTTCTACCTCTCGGAAGGCTACAGTCTTGCTGATCTGATGTAGCTACGGAGAATCTGAAGGAGCCGTCATAAGGACGATGAGAGATTGTACGCCTGTTTTTCTGAATTTAGACTTGTAATGAATTATAACGCCCTCTTCATATTTCGATCAAATTCTCCTTCCTTTCCCACTTTTTTGTAGAATCTGAGCAAGAATAGAACTAGAAGTGTTAAAAGGTAGAGAGGGCAAGAGTAAGCAGACAATAAAGACCTATTATGGCGATCCACCGGAAATAATGCATCTCCAAAGAGACAACGTTAATGTTGATTGCCTATGTGGAGCAATCATCAACTGCTGTCAGGCTTGGCAGTATACAAACGCCGCCAGAGTCGCTTCCCTCTCCGCCGAGCAAAGCTGGGGATCCGAAGCTCAAATTCCTCCTTCCGATCGCCCTTACAGTCAACGCTCGCACCGTCATCCACCGGTTGAGAGCAGCAACATCGCGCATATTGCGAATCCTCCAACCGCTTTGTACCCTGTTACCTCCTACTTGCATTGACGATGCGGTGAATCTCCCACCACCGACCCTGAGTTGCTGCTCCGATTTGTCCTCTACAGCTACTCGCCATGACGATTACCTCAGTGCAGACCCTTTTGCCCGGTCGCGTTGCGGCCACTCCGACCGAGAAGAACGCAGCGAAGCCTCCCCCGAAAATATACAATGTTCTGGATAATCCGTTCAAAGGGTATCAACCGCCGCAACCCGATGGCTATGAACGGAGCAGGTCCAAACCCGATACAAGCGCTATCGTGATTGATAATGGTTGGTCCATTCCATCCATTTCTTTTCGATGACTGCCATAACATACTGACGCTGGTCTACTGTTACAGGATCAAGTCTTCTCAAGGCAGGTTGGTCTTTCGACAAGTCGCCGCGCTTCGTTTTGCCCCCTGTGATGAGTCGGTACCGGGATCGAAAGCTCAACAAAGCTTGTCAATTTATCGGTTACGACGCTTATGTCGATGCTACGACTAGAGGCCAGCTGCGGTATGCTTTTGATCCCGGTACAAGTGTGGTTGGAAACTGGGATGTGATGGAGGGATTGCTGGACTACGTATTCATCAAGCTGGGAGTTGATGGCGCCAATGGAGCCGTTGATCGGCCTATCGTAATGACAGAGCCGATCGCGAATCTGAACTACCCCAGAAGAAGTGAGTAAATGCGTGTTCTGCAAGGACTGTGATCTGACCCCCGTAGTGATGAACGAGATCCTCTTCGAATGCTATTCGGCACCGTCTGTCGCTTACGGAATCGACTCCTTATTTTCGTACCGGTACAACAAAGGCACCGATGGCTTGGTTATCTCCTCGTCCCACACATCGACGCATGTCATCCCGGTTCTGAACTCGAAAGCCTTGCTCTCGAATTGCTCGCGGTTGAACTGGGGCGGCATGCATGCGTCAGAGTACTTGCTCAAGCTTATGAAGCTAAAGTACCCCACCTTTCCCGCCCGAATGACCGAAAGCCAGATGGAAGATTTGGTTCACAAGCATTGCTACGTATCTACAGACTATGACCGGGAGCTGAGCAGCTATCTCGAATGGACTGGGCTTGAGGACAGGGATCATGTCATTCAATACCCTTTTACGGAGCATGTGGTGCCGGAAAAGACTGAGGAGGAGCTGGCGCGGATTGCGGAGCGGAAGAAGGAGAGTGGACGTCGCCTGCAGGAGCAAGCCGCAAAAATGCGGCTCGAAAAGTTGATGAAGAAAGAACAGGAGCTCGAGTACTGGAAAGACCTACAGCGTGGGCTTGCGTCTGAAACCAAGAAGGAAGCGAGGCGCATCTTGGATTCTGAGGATCTGAAAGATGAGGCTCATCTAGACCGGCTGATTCGTGACCTCGAACGATCGATCAAGCGCTCTAGGAACCGAGATCTAGGAGTTGAAGAGACTGAAGAGCCTCCTGAAGACATGTCTTTTCCGCTTCTCGATGTTCCGGACGAAGAGCTGGACGAAGCAGGATTGAAGGAGAAGCGCCACCAGCGACTCATGAAGTCGAACATCGAGGCTCGGCAACGTGCCAAGGCCGAGAAAGAACGCGAGAAGGCACGAAGAGAGGAAGAGGAGCGACTGGATCGCGAGAAGCGCGAGAACGACTTTGAGAACTGGGTTGCCGAACGGAGAGCTGCTCGACAGGTGGGTTCATTTCTCGCGTGAATTTGATAACATCTCTAACCATTCGTAGAATATCCTGCAGAAGATCAAGGAGCGCGATAGGATGAAGGCGGATCTGGGTAATCGGAAGTCACTCGCCAGCCAGATGCGTATGAAAACCCTGGCAAACCTCGCTGCGGATGGGCCGAAGAAGCGAAGGAGAGGTGGTGACGACGACGATTTCGGCGCCAACGATGAGGATTGGGGTATTTATCGCACAGTGGCAACCGGAGAACAGAGTGACGAGGAGGAAGAGGAAGACCTCGGCGAAATGCTCAACAACGTTGAGAACGAGCTTCTTCAGTACGATCCCGAGTTTACAGAGAACCACACGCTCGCTGCACAGTCAGACTGGACCAAGAGTTTGGTACATGTTTTCCTGCGTGGACCCTGGCCATTCGACCCTGAAAGCCAGCGTGAGGCTCATCAGATCCATCTCAATGTGGAGCGGATTCGAGTGCCAGAGGTCGTTTTCAAGCCATCGATCGCCGGAATCGACCAGGCCGGCCTCTTGGAGATTGCGGCCGGTATTGTCAATCAGCGGTTCTCTGATCCAGAGGACCAGGCCAAACTGCTGCGTGACGTGTTCCTCACCGGTGGCAACACTCTCTTCCAAGGGTTCGACGAGCGGATTCGCAAGGAACTTGGGGCATATCTGCCTGTAAATGCGCAACTGAACATTCGCCGAGCGGCGGACCCGGTGCTGGACGCATGGAAAGGTGCAGCACAATGGGCCTCCGGATCGGGATTGAAGAATTACTCTGTGTCACGGGAGGAATATCTGGAAAAAGGCAGCGAGTACATTAAGGTACGTCAGGTGATGTCTCTACTGAGACGTTTACAGTGGAATGACTAACGATATAATAGGAGCACGACCTGGGGAATGTCACCTCGTGGTAATATGGTTTGACTCCACGTGGATTCGATTCAGGTATTCACAACAAGGATGAGGACGAAGAGATCTACCTCTTACTATGTTTGTATTTATAGCGTGAGGGCAGGACTTAGGGAGTCTGGCGTCAGGGCAAGGGCATCACATCTGTGTGGAGGTTTGCCGGGTGCAGGTTGATTCAAAAGTCGTACTACGAATCGCTTGTGATGTAATAGTGTTATGGTACTTGGATAGTAGAAATGACCAATCGCATAGATCATGTTTGATTGATTCTCAACCCGTAACTGGAGGATCAAAGACCGTTGTACTGCCCAGACATGTGCAGATGTACAAGCACCTATACAGGTAAGCAGACCGACTCGTCCAAAACAGGGATGAGTACAGAGTTTCAGACCTTCGGCAAGGGATTGAACGAGTTTTCTTCTATGAT
This sequence comes from Aspergillus quadricinctus, assembly GCA_022814375.1. NCBI lineage: Eukaryota > Fungi > Ascomycota > Eurotiomycetes > Eurotiales > Aspergillaceae > Aspergillus > Aspergillus quadricinctus. Next base: position 138,203 of record JAKLNT010000058.1, on the reverse strand, counting down.
AGGCGGCGAAGAGAGTCCAATCATCCTAGACTTTTGTCCGTGGTCGGACTTTTCTCGGATGGAAAGGTGCAAAGGTCATCGTAGCAAGGATCCATCACTCTCGATGCAGATCTCAGCCCTGTAGACTGAAAGCTACTCCTCTATTGACAAGGCTGAAAGTCAATCCCGTAGTGAAGCCGATGCATCAATCCTATGGATAGGTGCCGACTGTTCCGCAATTGGACAAAGAGGCCTGAGCTGGTCAGGAGATTGTCGGATGCGCGGACGATGCTGATTCACATGATGGTTGCAGGTGCTGGCTGTAGGGTGATCTACTGGTCGGTTGGGCGCGTCGATCATGGTCTACTGCTGGAGTCAAAGCCAATCCCAACGTCTATTGAATATTGAGAAATGTTCATGGAGGAATTTCTACACTTCTTGTGATCATCTGGTCTCTTTTACTCGGTCGGTCAGGTCAGTCCATCAATAATGGGATCTTCGCTGGAAGCCGTGTCTCCCGGCTTGGAAATTGCAGAGCTTTTGAACGAAGCTGGTCTGATATCAACGTGCATTATCGGGTCCCCTATTTCTGATGGTTCTGATCGTGTTTACAACCCAGCATCTTGTTGAGTCCGTTGCTCTGATGACAACTGGTTAGGGATGTACCTACACTCCCAGTAAGTGACTGAGAGACCTGTGTGTTCCCCTCTTGGTCAATGCATGCAGATCGAATCGCCTGATTCTTTCAGCCACATTCCAGCCATTGATGAACGACAACAAGGTTCTGAATTGACTTCTGGCTAGTGACTACTAGCGCGATAATTGATCAGCTTTCTCAAGCCTTCATGAAAAGCCGACACAGACGACGATCTCCTCGATCCGCGGGTTGCCGACTGGACATCTTTCGTCATGACTCACGCAACACCAGCTCGACAGTACTAGTCTAGACTGGCTGCTGTGATTCTATCCTATCCTTGTTTGTTTGTGTACGTCCTCGGACTTCTTCCGGATACCTACACCTTCCGTGCAGATCAGATCAGACCGGTTTCTGATGACCAATTTGCAGCCCGATGGGAACCCCCTTGATTGAGGATTAGGCTTTTCCCCCGCTTGTGGGACAACAGTATGCTGCAAGCCTGCATACCGCATTGACGGGATAGAATCCACTGGAACCGCCTTTAAGCCTTCGTCGAGCATCTACCCATTACGGAGTATGCAAGGTGAGCTGGTGAGCTGTACCACAGTACCTCCCGTCGAGCCAATCACCGTCGTTGCTCGCTCACGAGCAGATGGACAATCATGTTCTGGATTCCTTTCATCGGGAGAAAAGGAATATGACGCATCTGGGGGATGCCCCTTTGGCGGAAGTGCAGTGCCCGTGACGCAGGACGCATGAAGCAAACCTGGATTCCGGTTGAATCGGCTCGCTCTGATGCCCCTCGTGGATGTATAAAGTCCGCGTCCAGTCCGTCCCTGGCTTGCTGTCCCTCGATATATCAACTCACTGGTTGCCTCTGCGGAATACGACTACACCTCTGCAGCACAACGACCCGTCCCTCCCTTTACATCTCCAGCCAGTAGAACACGATAGCAGCCATGGCCATGTTCACGACTTCCGTTTCTCGTCCGCTGCAGCTCATCACCCGCGTGCTGCAGTGGTCCAGCGCTGTCATCGTCATGGGCATCACTTCCTACTTCATCCATGTTGGTCCTCGCGGCCAGCACCTCATCTACCAGGAAGTCATCGTATGTCCCATCTTAGACATACCATCGTGTCTGGATACTGACCAGATAGTCCTGCCTGTCGGTCGCCTTCTTCCTACCCGCCTTCATCTCCCCATTCATGCCAACCTTCCTGAGCAAATTCGTCCTCGCCATCGACGTCATCTTCTCCTACCTGTATGCTTCTCCCTTTCTGCATACAACCCCATACAAGCTAACAGGACCAAAGCTGGCTCACGGCCTTCATCTTCGCCGCGCAAGACTACAACGAGCAGAACTGCTACCTCCACGCGCCCCCCTTCCTCGACTGCAGCAAGAAGAAGGCTAACGAGGCTTTTATCTTCTTGGCTTTGTATGTCCTCACCCTTGATTGCCTTGCTTTGGAACTGCGGAAATGATAGCTAACGACTGTAACAGCTTCTTCACCTTCGCCGGGATGTTCCTCGAAGTCATGTCGCTCTCGGCATACCGTCGCGAGAACGCGCCCGTCCGCGAGAAGAATGGACACGGCGCTGCGCCTGCGACTACTGCGGCGGTTTAGGTGCCTGCTTGTGGGTACTAACTGCCTCTGCAGCTGGTATGATCGGCTAGGGACGACTGGTGCCTGGCAATGAAGATGAAGATGAAGCTACGCGGTGATGACCCACGAGCCGGGATTAGGTGACCCTTGTCTGGATGAGCGATTCGTATGAGGGAGGCGATGTGCTGATTTTTCTTATGACTATAATGTCTAGTACTTACTAATTCCCATACCCATACCCCTAATGATGTGATGTACCTTAATTCCTTGGTTGAATGATGTTGTGGAGATACCCACGTTTGTCCACTTCGAGTCCAGATAACTAGTCATCCATTCAATGATGCATTCATTCTGACTTGAGTCTCTACGGGATCTCGTCTTCTGGTTCTTATCCTCGGAACTGTATTGTCCGGCATCAGGGTATACCACTGATCGTGCAGCTATAAGCCTGTGTGCGAGTACTCGCTTCAATACCTACCATACCCAATCGTCAAACTTGAGGGGAATGTAAGGTGAGTGACGACGCGACGTTCAGAAGACAGGAGAAGACAGAATGCGGTGAGTGCGCACTAGCTCTATTTAAATGCGCAGACTGCCGACAAGCTGCTTAGGGAATCAAGGATTACGGAATGAAAGGCTCAAAAGAAACAAGAGAAATGAGAGAGCGAAGACGAACTTCTGGCGAACGGATTGAGGAGGCGGTAATAATTGGATTGCGAGGTCGTCGAGCTGAAGAACAGTTTGAGGAGCTGGAAAGAAGGCGGAAGAATGATGAGAATCCGAGAATGACAAGGAGGACACAAAGATGGAGGCTCATGAAGATGAGGCCAAGCAGAAAACGATAACAAGGTAAGAAAAGGACAGTCCTCGATTATATTGGGCCGCTAGGTAAGTTGGTAGTCTAGAGTGGAGGTCAAGACGTCGATGCAATGCTCAATGTTGTACTTCAATTCTATTGTACAATCCGAGGATCTATGTACATCAAAGTAAACCCAAGATACCGCATGAACAGCCGTAACTCGTCACGTTCATGCATGCAATAGGAGTCAGTGTCTGGTATAATGCAACAAATCAACGCTCAAAAAACGGAAAAGCAATCATATACTGGCTCGGCGGGGAGCCATGGTACGTTGCAACTTCTTCTTCTCCTCAGTCTCCTCCGGCAAAGGGAAGGACCCTTCGGTCTTCAGCTTCTCCAGGAACTGCTTGCCAAAGGCGTATCCAACCTGGTAGATCTCATCGAACTTGCCAAACTCCAACGTGCCGTATGCGTCAATAGGGGGGCGCATGTACAGGCAGCCCGGGATGTTCTTGGCGCGTTCCAGGTTGTCAATAGACGACACATAGGCCAGACGTGCCTGGATTTCGGATAACGTTGGCGGATTGGGGCACGAGGAGAACGGGTTCCAGCGATTAAAGACGGACCAGAAGCCGGAGAGCGAGTCTCCGTAGACTTGAGGCGTGTTGTCGTCGATAGAGCCCACGTCAACAGCAAAGATCACATCCGCACCAAGACCCTTCATATGGTCGACGGTCAGATTGTCAATGTATCCGCCGTCGACGAGCATGCTCCCCTCGTCGCAAATCGGCGGGATCAGGCCCGCAAGCGTCATGGACGCACGTACGTAGCGCCAGACATATCCAGACGAGTGGTACTCTGGGCGCGATTTGCTGATGTTGGTGGTGTTGCAGTAGAACTCAAGCCAGAAATCCTCGATCTGGCTATCACCAAAGGTCTTGAAGATTCCACGGTTGAACTCGTGGCCGGTCGTGTAGGAGACGGTCGGGTAAGTCAGATCCAGCGCAAACCGCCACATGCTTCCCATGCGGCCAGCAAACTTCTTCGCACGGCCATACATGGGAACCACGTCTGCATCTCGAGCATACAATGCACCAATGAACGAACCAATCGATGTGCCGCCGATGATGTCAACAGGGATACCGGCCTCTTCGAGTGCCTTGATCACACCAACATGCGCAATACCCCTTGCTCCTCCTCCACCAAGCACCAAGCCAACAGCTCTGCCGCACAGCCGACGCGCAAGACGATGGAAATCGCCTTTGAACGGGGATTGAGCGGAATAAAGAGGCGTCTGGCGAATCCTCCGCGATGTGTACTTTTGGATTTCGGCCTGAAGTACCTGAACTCGTTGTTTGAGGACAGTTCCAAAGCGCTTGGTTTCGGGATGCGAAGGCGCGGCCGTCAGTCGGAAGGCCATTTGAATGTGATGGTGGCCGCCATTGATCCAGACTCGGTTCTTCAACCAGCGCCGAGTCAGTCCAGGCGGACAGTACCGCTCCGAGTGCAGCAATACGAGCTCTTTCCGAGCCGTGGTTTTCATGCCCAGCAGGAACCTCTCGTACTCTCCAATATTGGGAGATGATTCGGCCAGACCGACCAGAAGGATGCAATCAGCCTGCGTGATGCATGTTTGCGTCCACGGAGAGCTCACGTTAGTGTCAGCGATGTAAAGAACCATGCCATATTTCTCTTCTAGATCGGCCAGGTATTGGGACAACTTGAGCTTGCCCATCTTGCTGAAGGCATGGCGCCCTAGGTGATTCAGAATGGCCGCCTGGTTGAGCGATGTAACCCCGTTCGTCACTCCAACTTGATGAAGAGCGTGCAACAGTCGATTACCAAACTCCACCACTGGAACGCCCGCCGTCACGGGCAGAATGCCCACGGTGCGGAGATTGACGGTCGAGGTTGCGGTTTGCGCACCACCAGCGTTGCTTCGTTCGACTCCTTTCTCGGTCACCGGGCGTTCGACCAGATCCCGCATCCGTTGCGCAATCAGTTTAGAGACTTGAATGGTAATGCCTGGGTGTTCCTGGGCGAGGCTGTTGAAGAGAGATCTTGGGAACTTGGCCAATTCGGTATCACGGATCGCATGAAGAGTAGCCGGGCGAGTGGACTCGGTCATCACCTCGAGCTCACCCACGCTTTCCCCTTGCCCGTATTCTCCAATGACGGCTAGTTTGTTGTCTGAGCTCTCAAGAACTGACCGCAATCGTCCATTCAAGACGAGGTAGATTGCGTCGCTCTCGTCGCCTTGGTGGTAGATAACTTGACCGGCGTTCACCTGTACCCATTCAAGAGCGAAATCGATGTGGAGCAGCAGTCGTGGGAGGACGTTTGTCAGCCTCTTTGCAAGCGTCAGCAAAGCGATCGGATACCGCTCCGAGATACGCTCCAAGGACGCCCGTGGGAGGAACCCTACGTACACGTCCGTCTTGGCAACGACATCGGTGTAAGATCTATAAGACGCTACTGCTCCAACGTAGCCTTGAATGCCGCCAGGTTTGATCAGATACAGGGATTTCCGAGATTGCTTTCTTCGGCGAGAATCGTTGGCAGCTGCGCCGCCCGGCCCAATCGAGTTGGCGGTTGTCGTCCGCTTGAGGGTCGGGAAAGGCTCCTTCGAAGCTGCTGGTTTGGACACACCCACGAGATCATCCCCTTTCTCGACAATCGGCACGCCTACATCCAAGAATCCATCAATCACGTAGTACAACCCTGGGTGGCGCTCCCCCTGCTCTACCAAAACTGAACCCTTGGGGAAATAGACGATCTCGATGTCGTTACGGAGCTCTTCCCGCAAGTTGATCACTGGCGATGTGCCCCCTGCGCTCGTTACAGACATGGACATCAAAGACTCCGTCTCTCCATCTCCTGAGCCTTCGTATGGGTCAATAAAGCCGAAGGCGTTGTTGGTGAAGATCGCCTTCTGACGTCGAGAATCATAGGAAAGAAGCTTGGGAGAAGCCTCGCCAGAATAGCTGCTTTTGCGCAAAGCGTCACGGGTACTAGCCGTGAGACCGATCCCTTTCATGATGCAATCCAAGATGCACTCGCGGAACAGCGCGTCCTCGTCCATGGTCTCTTGTCGGTGGAAAGCAGGACGCCCCTGCATGGCAGGTAGCCGGAAATGGGTGTTCTCCTTTTCGGCCAAAGGGGACTGTAGCTTTGCAGACGACTGCTCATATCTGGGGCCGAACCTAGACGATTGAATGGTCGATAACAGGTCGCCTGGGCTAACTCCATATGTGTCGTGATCAGCGGGTGCACTCTCCGGGCTAATCACTGTGGCCGCACGTCTGGGTGTCATCATCTTGACATGCAGCGCAGCCTCTTTTCTCAGGAAGCTGCTCGATCGGCGTCGTCTACCCGCAGAAGGATTGTGTAGGGCAATTCCCTTTGTGACTTCCTCAGAGCCCAGGCGATCCCGCTCCTTGATGAACTTGTCTTTGAGGCGATCCAGAGCTGCGCCGCGCATGTTGTTCGGCAGATCATACGTGGTGAACCTGGTCATTTGCTTTTCAATACCAAGCACCTCGTTGCTGAGACCGAGATAGGAATGCGCCGTTGCAAAAGTAACTCGCTGTAGGCGGGTAAGGATGACCTGGACGATGTGGGCGGTTGCCCTTGGATAGACCCTGGTCAGACGCCGGAATGCGCTGGCCGGAATGATTGCAATTGTGGTATCTACCATAGCACGGGCAACGATGTCAGGATGGACCGACTTCCGGCGATTTCTACTATGGTGCTTCCGCGTCTCATGGTGGTGCTGATAGTGATGGTCATGACTGGAGGGAGGAGTACGGCTCTCGCCCAGATGCAGCGGGGGGACGGACGGCAGATCTCCGTTGCTGATCATATGAGAGGTATCGTCGCTGTGGTCTTGAAAGCCCAAGGAAGGGCTGTCCATCACTGCCCGAGGACTGGTTGGGATTGAGTTGGGTACACGAGCGGCGCGAAGGGCGATGCTGGAGGAACTGGAATTCGAGCTCTCGGTATCCCGTAGTTGAATATCCTCCGTGAACAGTGAAAGAATGGAGAATAAGGACGACATCGACGCGCCGTTCTTGACCTCGGTCAGCAATTGGTATCCCTGCTTCCCGTCGATATGGTGTTCCTCGTCCGAGGATTCGGCTCCGAGATGGTTCAGCTCCTCATCCGTGTCCGACTTCCCGTCTCGCATTGACTTGACAAAAATCTGGACCAACCCGTCGACTACCAGACAAAATCCCTTTTCTTCCTCCAACATAAGCGTTTCGCCCGCGATCAGCTTCCTGGTTTGCATTGTCCGCGTCAATTCGTGGAAGACAGGCCGTTCCAAGTACCCGAAAACTTTGATGGCGCTGAGGAACTCGTCCAGGTAATTGGCCAGCCCTGGCTTCGAATCTCCTTCTTGCACATCAGGAAAGAGGTCGACCTGCGGTTCCTTACGCTGGGGTTCGGGAGGTAGTCGACTGTACATGTTCAGAAAGCGATACCGGATAAACCAGCTGATGGTCGAAACCATCGCCAGAACGATTAACAAGCTGTTGGTCCAATTGAGGCAGCGGTTAGCATATTCCCCTCACGAACGGGGCGACAGCTTTGGGGGGAATCTTACAGCGTCGTGAAGTTCATTGTGAACGTCAGGCTCATGGAAAAGAGAGTGAATAGCCATGTGGGCAATGTGATGGTAGAAAAAGTGATGACCCAGTATAGAACGCTCGGAATGACCTGGAAAAAGAAGGAAAAGACCCATCCGATCCACCCCGCCATGGTTGTAGGCACTGGGGGTAAAGGCGGGGGAGGAAGATGGGCGATGCTAAAGCTGGCGGTTATGGCGGTAGCAGATGTTGCAAGGGACTGTGCGACGGCAGATGATGAGGAGGAAGAGGGAGACAGAGAAGGAGAAGGAGAAAACGAATCCGGGCCAGTAGAGTCGAGCAATGTGACTCCATCCGCCATAGCTGCTTCTTCCTGTCTTTCTTTCTGTCAGGGTTCGCCTGTTTTTTTTGGGGGGGGCCGGAGATGGAGAGAAGCCGCTAGTAAGGTCGAGCCAAGATTTCAGTCAATCAAGCCCGACGTCATTCGCACATGCGACAGAGAACCGGAGCTAACGACGCTGGAGGATAATCAAGGGAAAAGTCGTGCAAGCTATCCTCAACCAGGCATGTTGAAACGTGCAGAGAGACCCTCTTTTGGCTGGTTCAGGGTAAGGAGATCTGAGGGTTGAAGGAGGAGAGTTAAAAAAGAAACAAGTGACGGGTGCAGGGATCAAACCGTCCAAGCACACACCATTCAGCTTGTGATCGCCCCTACTGATGAAGCTCATCCACCAATAATCTAGCAATAATTGAGAGAGAAGAATATTAAATGCCCGTCTGCATATAAGATAGATTGCATTATTGATCTTTATTGTCAGCTCAGAGTGTGGTTGTTAACTATTTGATGTTTTATCTATGAGTTTTTGATATATATTTCACCACAGCTCAGCAGAACTCCAGCTCCGGGGGTTTGGCAGTAATAGGATAACAAGCAATCTTTGATCCTCCATGAACAGGCATCTGGAGTACGAAACTGAACTGAAGTATGCTTATCGGCTCTGGACTAGACACTCGGTGAAAGCTGAACTGTAGTAAGGTGCCAGAGTACTCCTATAGGATATAAAGAACATTTTGAACATCAATGATGTCCTCTTCATTGTCTTTAATTCCATATGTCTACTCTATGATCATAAGAATGCTTCTTAAATCCCTATTCCGTAATGGTAGCTCGCCTAAGCTCTTTCTATACCCTTCGCTGTAGTCGAACGTAAGTTGTGGCCGCTCCTTTTCTGCCCTTCTTGGCTCAGTCCCGAGATCTGGCCGCCCGATATCCATTCGCTGACGGCGTTTCAGTATCCCTTCATGATCCCTCTCATTGTTCCTCTTAATCTTCTGCTTTTTCTTCTACTCTTTCTTTCTCATCTTCTTCACTTCTGTGCCTCGTTTGTCAGTTTTGTCGTGGTCCTGGCTCGCGGGCCCTCCACGGTCATGTTTCAGGTACTCATGTGTTTTGATCGATTATCGGAACTATTATCTTCTTGAGCTAACACTGTGATCGCATTCAACCTACAGCGCATACGTGAGGCGATCGATTCCCGGATCGCAGAGGAACAGGCCCGCCAGAGAACGTCACAAGATGCAGTCTCCCGGTCCAACTCCGCTCGTCGCCCTACCCGCAATCTGTCCCCGAGTCGACGACCTACACGTCCCCGACGCAACACCGGGACTCCCGTCCGCACCCCTGATCCCAACGAGTTTGAGGCAGAGTTCGCGATCGGAGATGATGAGGGGTCTAGTCGATCTGTCACCCCCCGGTTGGAGGCTGTAGGTGGTTCCGAGACGGCGTCGGGAAAAGATGCTGGGGAGGACAAACCAACTACAGATGAGCCGTCGGCTGGGAAGGAAGTGCCTACGACGGAGGGAAACCAACTGACGTCGGAGCTGCCTCCGGAAATCAGAGTCAAGTTACGCAGACTGACCAAGTTGGAATCCCGGTATCAAGGTTCGTCATACAGCCCGCGAATATGGCTGCGGTGCGGCTGCTGACTTTGCTTTGCACACAGAACTCCTCAAAGCGTACCGGATGGCCCATGCACGTGTCCTGTCGATCGAACCGTTCGAATCCGCGCTACGAGAAAATACTCCGCTGACATCGATTAGCGATCCGAAAGCTCTCACTGAGTACTTGAATCAGATCACGTTGAAAGGCGACATGGTAATTGAGGAGCTCAAAAGAGTCACTACGGAAAGGGACGACTATAAGAAAAAACTGGAGGAAGCGCAGAAGTCGACCAGGGAGGCTTGGGACGAGGTCGCCAATCTCAAGAAAGACACGACGCAAGGCGCTAAGGAGGAGAAAACCACTGCTACTGAAGACACCGCCTTAAAGAAGGAACCGCCAGCGAAAGAAGAAAGCGAGGAGTTCTTTTCGTTCGATAATGAACTCCCCCGATTGGAGTCTGAGCTGAAGGAGAAGCAGGAAGAGGTTGAAACTCTCAAGTCGCAGGTCGAATCGCTCAAGCGCGATCTGGCTGTCGCTCGTGAGTCAACGGAGGGCATGGTGCAGAATCTCGAATCCGCGACTCGCGAGCTTGTGGAATTGAGAGATATCAGAGACAAACAGGATTCGGAAATCAAGGAGCTGAACACTACCAAGCAGGCTGAGGTTGACGATCTCAGAGCCAAGCTCGCGGAATCTGAGGATGCCATTGCCAAAGCAGGCGAGGAGGCGGAGGGCCTGAAGGCTGAGTTGAAGCAGAAGACGGAAGAAATTGAGAAGCTTCAGGATCAAGTCACGCAGTCAAAGGACAATGACCAGCAAAAAGAGTTGCAAGAAAAGCTGGAAGAGGTCACCAAGGAGAAAGATGCTAGCGAGAAGAAATTGGGAGTTCTCCAGGGCCTCGTGGACAACCTGCGGTCTCAGCTCAAAGACACGGAAGCAGTTGTGTCGGATCTTAAGACTGACATGGGTCGCAAAGTCGAAGATCTGGGCAAGCTGCAGAAAATCGTTGATTATCTGAATAACAACCTGAAAGACAGCGCCGAGTGGCAGCAAACCAGAGATCAAGCTGCGAGTGGACAGTCCCCGGACTTTGACCATTTCAGAAAGAGCCTGGCACCTCCTCAAAAACAACCGGAGGGTGACAATGTGGCTGCAGAGCCAGAGCCACCAGCAAATGGCTCGACCGGCGGCGCGGGGGCGGGTAAGAAGAAGAAGAACAAGAAGAAGAAGGGCGGAAAAGGCGGAGAAGATACAGCCAAGGCTACCGGTGCCGCTGTCGAGGACAAGGAATCGCACACAGCAGAGACCGATCAAACAGCTTCGAAGTTGGCCGAACTTGAGCAAAAGATCCAGTCGCTGACACATCAACTGGAAGAGAAGGAGGCAGCAATCGACCGCCTGAGCTCGAAACTTAAAGGAGAGGAGGACCTCAAAGAGGAGATCGAATCCTTACGTGACGATTTACTTCACCTTGGCCAAGATCATGTCGAAGCGAAGGACAAGGTCAAGGAACTAACTGCAGAAAAGAAGGCTCTAGAGGAGACGATCTCCAAGTTAGAAAAGGAATTGGCTGATGTGCGGACGAGCCATGCCTCCGAGAGCGCAGACTCGGAGAAGATGCACGGTGATCTGAAGGAGGACTACGAAAACCTCAAAGTCAAACTCACCAACCTCGAGACGGAGCTTTCTGCCGCTCAGCAACTGGCTGCTACCAGGTTCAAGGATTTGACGGACTTGCGGGAGACTTTGCAGAAGTTGCAACCAGAAATGAAGAGCCTGCGGGCGGAATCTTCGGAACTGAAGTCGACGAAAGAGGCCCTGGCGAGCAAGACATCTGAATTGAGGACACTGGAGGGTAAACATGAGGAGCTACGTGCCGAAGTGAAGACTCTCAAGTCTACAATCTCCGAGCGTGACGCTGAGGTCAAGACCCTCAACCAGAAGATCAGACAGGAGACAGACAGCCGTCTCAAGGCCGAGGAGAATCTGACCGTTGCTCAATCGGACTTGCGATACTCCGAGAGCAAAAAGCAGGAAGCCATTGAAGCAAAGGAGAAGATTGCAGCAGACTTATCCAGAGCGCAAGACGAGCTCAAGACCGCTCGGTCTCAGCTGCGGGAGGTTGAAAACAAGGTCACTCAATTGAACAAAGAGCTTGATGGTCTGAGGGAGGAAATCCAGCTGAAAACTGCACAGCACGCCAGCGCGCAGAGTCTGATGAACAGTATGCGCGACCAGAGTGCCGAGCTAGCGATGCAAATGAAGGAGGCGCGGGAACGCTGTGAGAGCTTGGAGGAAGAACTGGCTGATGCTCATCGCTTGTTGAGCGAGCGGACGCGCGAGGGTGAAACGATGCGGCGCTTGCTCAACGATATTGAGGGCCGTGCTGAAGCCAAGGTTCGCGACTTCAAGGAGCGGATGGAGGCCGCCATTGAAGAACGCGATCGCGCAGAAGACGAGGCCAGTGCTCAGGGTCGGCGCCGGGCCCGAGAGCTAGAGGAGCTCAAAACCAAGGTCCGGGAAGCTGAGAAAGCGCTGAGGACAGCGGAGGAGGATAGGGAAGAGCTCGAGCGATCTCAAAAGGACTGGAAGCGCAGACGGGATCAACTTGAGGAACAGTCGGAGCGCTCAGCGCAGGAGCTGAACGAAATCCGCCAGGCCATGGCACGGTTACGTGACGCTTTGGATGAGAGCGAGAAGCAAGTCCGTGATTTGGAGAAAGAAAAGGCCGAGCTGCGTCGTTCAGTGGAGGAAACGAATAGCCGACTGGAGAAGCTTCGCAAATCCAACCGGATGTTGTCGGAAGAAACTCGTGCAGTCCAGAACCCTCAGTCCTCGCGTTCATCGATTGACTCGGGAACGAGAAAGGCAGTTGCATCTCCCGTGTCGAAGGGCCGTAGTCCATCGACACAGAGGAGTGAAACGCCGACGGGAGCACCCATTGACTACATGTACCTGAAGAACGTGCTCCTGCAATTCTTGGAACAGAAGGACAAGAACTACCAGAAGCAGCTGATTCCGGTCTTGGGTATGCTGCTTCATTTCGATCGGTCAGTACCCTATTTCTTTAGCTTGCGGGAGTTGATGCTGACATCTACGAACAGAACGGACGAGCAAAAGTGGATGGCTGCCATAACATCTCGATGATTAGCGTGAACTATCTCCCAGTATTCTAAGCGTGTTTGTCATTTGACACTCGAAGAGCACATAGTCTTGTATTTCTTATCCCATGTGTGTATACTCCATAGACGTCAACCGCAGGGCGTGCGGTGCGGTCGATATAATTCCAGAACCGAGGTGGGGTTCGGGGCCGGGATTTTATTCTTCGGCCACTTAAATAGGAAGGTCAATTGGACACTTTTCCTTGACATCTCTACTCTTGACGCTCCTTCAATTGCAAAGCTGTACAAAGAAACTCACCATACCGATACCTTCATTTACAAATCGTTGATATCACAATGTCCGGGGAAGCTACCATCAGACTGGCAACACCCGAGGGCAAGTCACCCCGCATTCCCTTGAGTGTTTCTCCGCATAGGTCGGCCACCTGTACCACGGCCCCTTATTGACCTGTTCGCAATCACAGATGTCCCTTACATCCTCCAATTCATCCGGGAGCTAGCCGACTACGAAAAGGCCCTCCATGAGGTCGAAGCCACCGAAGAATCCCTCCTAGCCACGCTCTCCTTCCCCAATGACACCCCCAAGCGAGGCTCCGTCTACACAGCCCTCGTTATCCCTCCCGTCACAGCGGAGAACCCATCCCCGGTACCGGTGGGCATGGCCCTGTTCTTTTACAACTACTCGACATGGCGATCGGCTCCGGGAATCTACCTCGAGGATCTCTACGTGCAGCCCAGCGCCCGAGGCAACGGATACGGATTCAAGCTTCTGAAGTACCTGGCTGCCAAGGTACTGGAGGTGAAGGGTCGCCGGCTGGAGTGGAGTGTCCTCAAGTGGAATGAGCCGAGCATCAAGTTTTACAAGCAGGTCGGGGCTCAGGCTATGGAGGAGTGGATGAAGATGATGGTCGAGGGGCCGGCGCTGAATAAGTTGGCGGAGGGACTGTAGGAGCGTCGATGAGCTGGTGGTATTTTAATTCGACTTGCGAAGCTTTGATAGCAGGTGTTTTCCTGTCAAAGCTGGTGCTTCGTATATAGGTAGACTATACCTTCCTCGATAGTCGAGGACTCGAGCGTGATACCCTTGGATTCTTGTGTTTGAGCCAGTGGTATCATTCATCATCTTGCATCTTCCTCTTCCCCTTCCATCATCGGTTCACTTGATGAAAAATAGCCAATAACAATCTGTGGATGTCTCTAGGACTTACATCTCTCTTGTGCTGAGATCGATCGATTGAGTTGTTGAACGCTATGTCCCGTTTCAGCATTTAGGGCTAGCCCTAGGCCAGCAAGCTCGGGGATGTCGTCATTGGCAGTCAACCTGGTCAAAGCAGCTGCAATAATGCGGTGACGACAATTCGAGCTCCCTCCCCTTTCGCGTCAAGCCAAAATATTCGTACAGACTATATTCTTAACCTCAACGTCCCTCATGCTATCATAAAATTGTCCAAGTCAACTATAACATGGCTTTCAATCCGGCTCCCAAGCCTGTTCAGGAGAACCACCATGTGGACTACGTCATCCGCTTCAACTATGGGGATCTCGGTAGGTCGCCCTGAGGCAGCAAGTTGGCCGCGATCTGATTGTCTTAGATGCCCCTCAAGCAATCAAGAGATTTGAGGTGCTTCTTCTCGAGCTCTCCGAGGTAGGATTGCAGACGGAAGTTCGACAGGGGGACGAGAACTCCCTTTTTGTCTTTGTGCGGGCCGCAAGCAAGAAGAAGCTGAAACGCGCGGTCTACCAGTCTCGGTACGTATCATTATGCTTTCTACAGGTTGTATGCTAATTTTGTGGTTTCAAGTGTTCGAGACTGGCTGTACGGCGTCCGGAATGCCGAACCCGAACCGGCGAGCTCTGCGGAGCCGCAGTCGGAAGCTGAGCGGCTTCGTGTTATCTACCACTTGATTACGGTTCCGCAGGCAGAGGGTGGTGCGGGCATCACCCCCAGACATGGAGAGTGGAAGAATGTCGATGCGATCTTTCCGCTGCACGACGAGGAGACCAACAGGGAGTGCATGAGGGAGTGGAGCAAGAAGACGTTTCTGTCAACGGAGGACTTGGATCGGATTCGCAATACGTTTGGAGAACATGTGAGCTTGTCGTTGGTTAGTGGAGCTTTGGAGCTAACTGGGGGCTACAGGTTGGCTTTTACTTTGCCTTCTTGCAGTCGTATTTCCGGTTCTTGATGTTCCCTGCGGCATTCGGCTTCTCCTGTTGGCTGTTGTTGGGCTCGTTCTCTATGATCTACACCGTGGTCAATTGTCTCTGGTGCATTGTCTTTATCGAGTATTGGAAGCGTCAGGAGGAGGATCTCAGCTGTCGGTGGCAGACCAAGGGCGTTTCCGCGGTTCACGAAAG
Organism: Aspergillus quadricinctus; assembly: GCA_022814375.1. Taxonomy (NCBI): domain Eukaryota; kingdom Fungi; phylum Ascomycota; class Eurotiomycetes; order Eurotiales; family Aspergillaceae; genus Aspergillus; species Aspergillus quadricinctus. Next base: position 123,175 of record JAKLNT010000058.1, on the reverse strand, counting down.
GAGAACAGAGTTCAAGCCCGAAAAGGAAGTTCGTGATGAAAGCACCGGCGAGGTCCGAGGAGTTTTTCCCGCTACAAAGCGGATGTATCGACAGCTCCTTCAAGTTCCATTTGCATTGCTTGCAGCCGTCGCCCTAGGTGCCATCATTGCTACCTGCTTTGCGATTGAGATTTTCATTTCCGAGATCTACAACGGTCCACTCAAGGGGTACTTGGTGAGTGTTGTTCCAAGCATTTCTCAGATCTCATAGCTAATGATCCAGACGTTCATCCCTACCATCTTGGTATCTGCGCTTGTGCCGACAATGAGTGCGGTCCTGCTGACTGTTGCGACCAAATTGAATGATTACGAGAACTACGAGACTCAGGATGCCTACAAGGTGGCATTGACACAGAAAATCTTTGTTGTCAACTTCATCACCTCATACCTCCCTGTCTTCTTGACAGCTTTCGTCTATGTACCATTCGCCAGCCGTATCGTGCCTTATCTCGATGTATTCCATCTCACTGTTCGGCCATTCGTGTCCAAAGAGCACGCAACCAAGGCACGAACGGAATTCACAATCAATCCGGACCGGCTGCGGAAGCAGGTCATCTACTTTACCGTGACTGCCCAGATTGTCGGTTTCGCGCTTGAAACCATCGTTCCGTTTATCAGGCAACGTGTATTCCGCGAATATAAGGAATATACCAAGAAACAACATGCAAAGGCGGAGCCCGGTCACGATGCGGGAGAGAAGAAGACCGTCTCCCTCGGCGACGACGAAGATGAGGCCAAATTCCTCACTCGCGTTCGCAACGAAGCTGACCTGGAGGACTATGATGTCACTGACGATCTGCGGGAGATGTGTATCCAGTTCGGATATCTGGCTCTGTTCTCTCCCGTGTGGCCACTTGTTCCCGTCTCCTTTTTGATCAACAACTGGATCGAGCTGCGGTCCGATTTCTTCAAGATCTGCGTCGAGTGCAAGAGACCCACGCCTCAGCGTGCGGATACGATTGGTCCTTGGCTGGATAGCTTAGGATTCCTGTCCTGGGTGGGAAGCATCACCAGCGCAGCTCTTGTCTATATGTTCAGTAACGGGCATGAGGGCCCTAACGGCGAGCCGACGACAATTCGGTGCTGGGCGTTGTTGCTGACGATCTTCTTCTCCGAGCATCTCTACCTGATCGTGCGCTACGCCGTGCGAAGTGCCCTGGCTAAGCTGGAGCCTCCGAACACCCGTCGCGAACGGGCAGAGCGCTTCATGATGCGGAAGAGATACCTCGACTCTGTGCTCAGTGCGGAGAGCGACGACGATGCCGATGAGGTCAAGGGTGTCGTATCTTCCGTCCCGCCTTCTCAGATCACTCGGGAGTCCTTGGAACAGGAGGCAAGAAACTGGTCCAAGCAGGGGACCGATCCAACCGAGCGCTTCTGGATGAGACAGAGAGGTTGGAAGGAGTCGGCCGAGGTTGGTTTGAGCCTCATTACAGAAGCCAAGAGCCGCGAAACCAAGAAGCAGCTGTAGTTTGCGCGAGAGTCTAGTTTGACAAGTGATTACCGTGCATCTTCCTGTTTTATGCGCTGCGATCATTGTTGCCGGGGTTAAGACGTGTTGGAGTGCACAGCACTCGGTAATGGACTGTTGATACATCTATAATATGCATTGTAATTAGACGTCCTGAATAGCTTCACCAGTTTCAAATCGACAGTCGGAGCATTTGGTCAGAAGTTCATATGGTTGTAGCTCAGCATGACAGGCAGAGCACGACTGTGCTGGGGGGAGGGTCTCAGCAGACTGAGCCTCACGGCGACAGGCACAACAGGAATGACAATGCTTAAGGCTGCTCTTCGTGAAGCTCTTTGAGCACCCAGCTGAAGCACATTGTTTCCGAGGTTTTCCCACAACTGGCGCAGCAGGGATGGATGTCGATGGAGGATCTGCAGTAGAGGGTTTAGGTCTCAGCGGACGTAGCGGACGTAGAGAAACAGAAGACATAGATGAGGTGATATCAGCTAAGAGAATGTATCATATATGTCTGGTGAAGCAGAGGTACTAGTGGCTACTGGCAAGCCATTCTGGGCAGATGGTATAACAGGAGGGTTGCTGATCTAGGAGCCCAACAGTCCAAGCTATTTTTACGCCTGAGTGTCTTTGGTATGGGGATATGGCACTGTGAGCAAGGCACATTCTCCCGATTAGGTGGACGACCCATAGCAAGGTAAGATAATATAGAAGAAAGAAAACTGGAAGATTAAAGAGAGAAGAGATGTAGGAGAAGATTAAGGCAGTATTTGTAGATAACCTTAGCTACAAAGGAATATACTAAGATCATCGGCAGTCATAGTGAAGCCATACCATGGCGGACTATGTACAAAAGAACTTTTGGATCTTTTTACCGTTCTATCCACATGTTGCAAAGCTCAGTTGCTATGGCAGCATACTGAGGAGATGTCCAACTCGTCCCAAGTTCCTTTGTACAAATCGCCCGCTGTATCTAGGGGTCCTCTCGCCAAAGAGTCAACGTTGAGGATTAAGAAGTCATGTTTTAGCGCCTCCCTGGCTGATCAAGCGTAGTTCTGTTCTAGTTTTGTCGCAAACATTGAGCACAGTACGATTAGCATCTCTGTGGGCTAGCGGAAGTATGGAACAATGACTGTTCCAAACATACGACAGGCTTTACCTTTTTTTCCTGAAAGTTCGAACCCTACCAGAGAACATCCTTTTTTTTACTCTTGCCTGGCTTCATAATCAGAAGTTGTAGGACAACATTATGTACGGCATATAATCTTGACTTCGACAGAAGATTCATCAAGTAACGATCTGTGCAGACGGTAATTTCTAAATATATGCAACTCTGTCCCTTTAGACTGTGAACAGGGCTAGATAAGGGCTATGCCGAAGTTGAGTCGGATCTCTACGTTGAGAATTCTAGAACTGATCATTAAAATACCAGTCCTTGATCAAGACTGTGAGAGACAGCAACTGACCTGTCAGAAACCCTTGACTTGATGAATCGGATGTTGGCACACTCAATGAATGGTTTTCGGATATAAAGCCTTTTCCTATGTGTGCAGCAGACATGGAAAAGGCGTCTCGCAATCAAGACGGAAGTATTGGCAGATATTGTCGGTTTCTGCAGCTCTCTAAGCATACCTCGAGCCTGTATGTCTGTCGGAAAGGGAAATATGTTGATAGTAGTGAGACATCAGAGACATTTTGAAGCATGTTGGAGGGACCTGGCATATTCATCTTATTGACAGTAGTCTGAATTTAGCAACGAATCTATTCAAGCAAACATAGGTTCGTGGTTGTCTCTTAAGTGGCACCAAGGAGCTCTGCTCCATGCAAGAAAGAATCTTTGGTGCATCCTTCTTCTCGAGTCGGGTCTGCTGTGATCAACACAGAAACAGAAATACATGTTCATCTTGCGTCACCTTTTTGTTTCTGTCCTGAATCATAAACAAAAGTCTAATGCTTATCTCTGACCTAAGTCACGAACTGAATCCTCCCCTCAATAACCGGACTCACAATCGGCAACTTGTCCAGCTCATGCATCCCACAAACGATAGTCCTTCGAGCTCTCTCTATACCGGTGGTATCCCCATCATTCGAACCCTCCTTATCATACCCAAAGATCTGCAACAGTAACCCGGTATCCGTGTCCGCTGACTCGTTTGACGACCAGTGGGTTCGAATGGGCCGATTTCTAGAGCGTTAGATATTTCATGAGAGAGGTACGGGTTGATGACAGTGTCGAAACTAACCGATGATATCCTTGACACGGAGCGGTGATGATGCTGGTTCGATGATCCGATCACATCTGATTGAGCCGCTGTTGACGAGTGCAATGTCGGCGCCGTAGTAGGCACGATAGGCGTCTGCTCGCATGTTGCCCAGATTCGTCTCTGAGCTGCGAATCACACTGCAGCGGCCATCGAGCGGTGTCGTCGTGTACAAGAGAGGCTTCCGGACCACGCTGCCGACACGCCACGGCCTGTCAAGTTAGGCAAAGATCCGCTACCAAAAGCCACCTATCAGGGTACGGATGGATCAAAACGGTTGACTCTGCTTGTGACCGATCCGAGGGGTTGCAGGGAAATCTCCGAGCGTGACATCCGAGGTCAACACCGTCCCGCGATGTGTTGTATACGAGTTTCCGGGTAGTTATCTAATGCGATGATAGACTCTCTCTGTAAGAAGGGCAAACTGTGTCTTGCCAGCTAGGATGAATGCTAATTTGCCATCAATCGAATGTAGGACGTTGATAGTAATGATAGTGTTGAAGTTTGTCACCTTGGAGCTCTTGCTGGATCTCAGCTGCCATTTTGCGTACATGGGGACAAACTGAGAGTGAGCTGAATCCTGGACACTGCGCGATGTCGACGTATTGCTTGACTAGAGCTTGTTAGACTGGCCGCGTTGCCGGCTGTGGTACTTACGCTTGACGGTTGCTATTGTGGCTCCCCCCCGTCTGGAAATCTCCTTGCCATTAAGCGGACATGGATAAGCCTCGCCAGTTTGTCCCGCTTTTGACGATGCGAATATCTCCGGCTACCTGGTCGATTACGCCATTGGACACAATGTCCTCATTTCTCGTGCCCTGTTGGATTATCTCCGAGTCGTCTTCTGTGTCCCCATGGAAGCGATGGAGGACCTCATGATAGTGACCCCCTGTATCAGATCAACTTTGGCAACCCCTTGTGCAGCAGCATTTGCTGTTCTAATATCCTCGGCGAGTCGCGAGTGAGTGATAGCTATCACAAAGTCACAACCCTCGTTGAGACGCAGGTATGTCGCAAGCTCTTGAGCATGGCGGGATCCTTTATGCACAAGGGGGGTAAGTTCTGGCAGTTTGACGCAATCTCTGGGAAGGTAGCTCAATCAGTGATCCAAGCAGAGAAACTCTTGCAGAGCTTCTTGCTTACGTCCCAGCCAAGCCAATAAATCCGACCTTGTACCCCTGCACTATCCTGACGACAAACCGCTCACCACCAGCAAGATGCTCGTTCGAGACATCGCCGTCCTCTGTCACTCTAGTTACGTTGGACAGAACCCAGGGAAAGTGCACTTTGCGCGACAGTTCTACGAGTCTAGTTTCCCCAAAATCGAAGTCTGGACATGTCAGCCTGCTTGTGGACCTTCACGTCATGGACATCCCAGACCATGATGTCCGTAACAGGCTACATCGATATTGAGGTGGTTCAAGAACGGCACCATATGCTCTCCTTTCAGGAGGGGGCCTCCAAGGAAGCGGCAAATCGAGATATGAGCTCAACGTCGTTGACGTGGTACTACTGCTTTTTAGCAAAAGCTCGTGGATGGAGGAATGTATGGAGACGTACGACATCGTTGAAATGTAGGATGCATATCTCTGTTTCCATCCTACGATTTTCAGTCTCTTGAGCCTACCGACAGAGACGATGATAAGAATCTGCGAGAGAGGACAAAAGCGACAAGACTATGAGAATCGGTGTGATAAGCTACACTAGATGACTAGATTCATTTCGGACGCCGATGCTGAAAAGGACAGAAGACCAATCACCTTCGTGATCTTGCTGAACACGATGGGTGATTCTTGATGTCTCTGAGTCCTCATGATTCCGCAACTGCGCCAAGGGCTCAGACGAGAGCTGTCTCCATCGAGGACCGAAGAAGTGATCACTATATACCACAGGCGTGTCGGTCATAACTATGGCGACTCGCAACTGTCCCTTGATACAAGATGACAAAATCCATCCTGTCACGCAGGCCAAGAATGCCGACCACCAGCATAACAATCGACACCAATCTTGAGCCTGCAAGCTAAGATACCCTCAACCACGGAAACACCACCATGTCATACACTCATCATCTCAAAGCAAAGCACTAGCGCGCAGCACATCATCATTATCAAATACAGTGGCGTCCCCTCGAGCTACTTAAACCCCTGGATCAACACACCCAACTCAGTCGATCCACATACGCATCCATCACTACTCCACGCATCACTGCTACACGCATCACTACTACACCCATCGACAGACAAAATTACTAAACCATGCCCCGAACCCACAGCCGAACCCGAACCCACACGCTAGACCAAGGCCAAGGCCAAGGCCGAAGCAAAAGCCGAAGCCGCGAGCCGCCCGCAGGCACCCAGCGCCCGAACGTAATGAGGGGATACAAAGCGTACGTCTCTGGCAAAAAGAAAGACAGAAGACTGACAAGGAGCAGCACCCTCCAGAACCCAGATGCCTCGGATGAGGCGAAGCAACACGCCCAGGAGCAGCTCGATAAATACCTCGATAAATACGAGAGTGCCGAGGGCGGGAGTCAGGATTGAACCAATTCGATTAAAGGACATTGGTCTTGTGTCTATCGATTAGACCTAAAAGTGTATTTGAGGATGGACGCCTCCACGCCGACCTCCTTCAGCTCACGACAGTGCCGTCTTGACTAGGCTACCACAATGACTACTGCTTCTGGATCTGTCTTCTATGCATTGCACCGCACGATTGCAACCAGGCCTACATTGTCAGTTCATAGCAGCTCACAGCAGCAGTTCCCAACTGGCAAGGGCCTGAGCCCTGCTGTCGTGTTCGTTCATCACTTTGTGGGTGCGGATATGATCATTGGGCTGGTTGATTTGATTCTGGTATGGACTAGCTTCTGGCGTCATCAGTTTGGAAAAGGCTGGACAGTCTAATCAAGACACAGATGCAGTGAATCTCCATCCTCTGCGCAATGTGGTATGGCTAGTGTCAGGTTCTGTACCGGGTCTGATTAAGTCAGAAATTCTGTCCTGTGCTGGCAGCTCAGGATCATGCTTTGGATATTGTTTTAGATTTGCCAAAACGGATGATGCAATCTACAGTGTCCTATTAGTCTTCTTCATAACATATTTCGGTTTCTTTATTGCCTGCGCTGGATTTCTGTTCAGTCCTGTCGGCGGGACCCCCCGGTCTCCTCGTTCCATGCTCGAGAATTGGCTGGAGCATACTGGAACGTAAAACAATGATGAATTATGGAACTCTTTACTAGAATAACCTCCACTGCTACCGGTTCGGTCTCAGAATTCCCAAATACTGGAGCAGATTTTATCAGCAGCCAATCAGCGAATGGCGATGCCTGGCTTTCGTGTTCGTTCATCGCTGCATGGTTGCGAATACTGTACGATCGTGAAGACGATCTTTCGGCTGGATTGGAGTATATCCCCCACGGCATGGAAACCATGCTAATCAGGCCCGTAGCACTGTCTGTCTGACACGGACATAAAGCGCATTTGAGCAGCCGAAGGTATACTTGTGAGATGTTCCACAGCATCCTTCTACAGAATCTGAGCATACTTCAGCATGTACAAGTCTCTTACGGTCGTCTTCGGCATCGTAGCCGGAGTACTGGACTAATGTTTTCTGTGCCTTGCGATGCCATCAGCCCACAAGCACAGTGGACCATCGGACAAACAGTTCAGACCTCCAGCGGGCCGGTCCGAGGACATGCAGCTTCTCATGCCAGCAATGTGTCCGAGTATTTCGGCATTCCGTACGCCTTGCCGCCAGTAGGCAGCCAGCCTCCTGTGAGGTATCGGGGGAACACCACGATTAGGGGTGAGATAAATATTTTCTAGATAACTCTTTATAGCTCTAATAGATTATAATCTTAGGTCCTTCCTTCTTCCCTCTAAGGATCTGAATAGTATTAATTGCACCTAGCTTATAACTATTTCTCTACCTGTAGTCCTGTATCTTATTGCGGATATGTCTGCACCTGGAAATCTTGATCGTAATAATGTCCCCGTCCTGAAGCTCAGGCATAGTTAGTGCTCAGTCTCTGGCTAATACGCTAGACATCAGGCCTTGAACCCATGTCAGTTTGGGTTTGCCTGGTGAGATAGGCGGCGTAGAAGATGGCCACAGCACGCTTTTTAGAAACTCTATCAAACGTGTTAGTAATACGTACCAGAGGCATTAGAAAAGAAGCGTTTACCTTGCAAAAATTCCCCTAAGCGCCAGAACTTTCCAAACCGATGCAGGGAAAGGTCCAAGAGATAGGCTTCCAAAGAGCTCCGCATCTCATCCTTACTCCCTCCAGGATGTGGTCGCTTGGCAGCATGCACCGCTGCTGGACCTATCAGCGCGCATGCAACAAGCGGGCTTGCTAGGGGCATGTAGTCGGCGGACCATAACCGCACTGCCCGCAGCCGGTCGTTGATGTACTGACCACATTCTGCGACGAACTCGGTGTACGACTGGCATGCTCTCGGACTCGAGGGATCGGACGGTAGGTCTGGTTGCTGGGTTGATAAGTTTTCTAGTTTTAGAGTGAGAACAACAAGGATCTGAGCTCTACAAGGAATCAGCTGTTAATCAATGACTTCAAAGAAGCGGGCGTACTCACGTCTGCAGTAAGATGTTGGTGCAAATCACCCAGTTTTTCTCGGCAAAGTTATTGTCATTGAATCTCATGTTCGCCGCAGACAAGCGGAATTGGTCGGGAAGATTGAGGGCAAAACATTGGAGTGCGGACTGCAAGATCTCCAGGTCTTCGGTCAAGTGTTCTTTCTTTTCGAATTCCTTGAAAGCCGCTCTCACAAGGTAAGCGCAGATAAGATACCACGCATATGGATCTTGATTCTCGCACCCCTCAAGGCACCTCCACGTGCTCGATGGCCCCTTGGACGATAGTTTGGCCGATGCCGTTGGACGGCCAGAAAACCAAGCATCATCGGAGACCGGGAGTAACACATCCATATTTTGCTGGTCGATATTGAAAGGACGAAAGGCAATGACGGATGCAAAACCGTCCAGTTGAAATATAGCCCACCATGCCCTCCGGAGCTCCTCCTGGTCGACCCAATTTTGTACCGGGTCACCGCTCTTCTCCGCTGAGATGGTAGTATCTCGGTCGATCTGATGAAGATACAAGCTGTACGCCATTCGGCAACACTCTCCAGTCCCGAGCCAGGATTGAAAACACGGCTCGGATGTTAGCTGATAGTAGGTCAGAAGAATGCGCCCCTGCAGAGCTCTTAAGGTCGGCTCTCGGTCACAGTCCGCTCCAAGATAGCGATTACACAGGGCTTTGGCCTTTTTCGCAAAGATTTCCCCCCGGTCTTTCGGATCGCCAGCCCATAGGTCACTCGAGTCGGAAAATCGGGCCGAGAGGGCAAACATGCCATTGAAAAGGAGAGCGGTCTCGAAATTTAATTGTTTGTAGCGATTCTCGCTACTGAGTTTGGACCCAATAAAAGTTGGTCGGTGAAGTAGGGGGAGCGAGCACTGAACCTTTTCAAAAAAGACCTCCACCCTAAGAATGATCATCAGAAAGTCTTATCGCAGGTGATTAAATCCAACAACCACTTACAGATGATCACCGACGCACGGGGGTACGTCTATTGATAATAATACTTCTTCGTCCTTAGGACTTGGGTCGCCCATATAGAGTGTAGGATCGCTGAAAGACTTCAACGAACTACTCTCAAATTGGTTCGTGTTTGTGGATGGGCTTATGATAAATGTATCATTGTCATCTGAGTGCGTGATTTCGTTGCTGATGAAATTTGGACTCGGTCCTTCCAGTGATAATAAGTCCGTAGACGTATTATCTAGTCCATTTTGATCCTGATGCAGCGCAGGAAATGACATACCGAGATATGGATAACTCAGTGCGTATTCGGTCGCTCCAGGAAATTGTACTTGGTTTGTACCCTGACACCCACTGAAGTGTGTTGTTCCATTGTCATAGGTTGACTGAGTATCGAAAGCAGGGGATCGTGTGGTCTGGGGCGGCGGAGAATTAATATGTCGATTCGATTCTGTTGATTGTGTGATTCCTGTGGCTGAAATTCATTGTGTCAGATTGCCATTGTTCTATAAAATTGTGGAAATGAGGCGATGATGACAAGGAAAGACTTCCCTACGTACTATTTGTTTCTATAGAGGTATGAACTTTCTTAGAACTCTTATGTTCTGGACGTCGATTCCTTTTCCGCCGGGTTGGATAGACGCAATCAGCACCAATCCGCATGCATAAGGAACATATAGGCCGTCTCATATCGCCTAATACGGTGGTTGATTGTCAGTAAGTAAAACCACATAACATGAGCAGTTGAGGATTTTATCCAGACATTTGGTCTTTTTCCTACAATACTAGGTCAGTATATCCTAAACCCGTGAATACCAGGGGAGAAAGATGCGTCGAACCTTTTACATTCTTCACAAGCTCGAAGGGGAAATTGCCCTCTCTGCGCTGCCTCTAGGTACCTGTTGTACTGCATCCACGGTGGTATTCCTTGTTCCATCATATGCGACTTGTCGCTCAGAGCGCGTCTTCTTCCAGATAAATATGTGTTTCGGCTTGAGCTCTTGTTCATCAATCTTTGGTTTCAACTTTCAAATTGGCATTAAGGTGACTGGGGATAAAACAGTCAAGAGGGAGGACAAGAATCTGGAGAAAGCGGGGGAGTGCGGAGTAGGTAGTAGACCAGCTGGAGTCTAGCGGTATTGAGAGAATCAACAGTCTACAGTGGGAGTGTAATGATTTCACACTCCCACTGTAACAAGTAACAACCACATCATATACCCCTATTGATAAGTTATGATAAAGCTACAGGGTGTAAATAAGAGTCGTTAACTGTAGTTATGCTAAGGTAGTACCCGAGGTAGATTTAGTCTGCCCTGTTGCCCCTGTATCTACCCGTCGCCTCGGCCCGCAGGCGACCGGTTCGCTAATCGCTAATCGCTATAGACAAAATGAACATTACATACGTATTTTACATCGTTTCTTCTGACAATCTATTCTTATCTACTCGGCAAGAAAGGTTACTAGGATCAGGCATTGTTTTTGCCATAAGCGAGATTTAGTCCGTCGTAGTAGATAGGTCATAGGCCAAACAGCGTTCGAAAAGTTTCAACCCTCAAATGACTGGCCAATAGTTACTTGATACTTCCACAGATAGTCGATGGTTACAGCGAATCCATTTTCCGTTTACACAACCCTCTTCCGTCGGCAGTGTTCGCACAGAGTCAACTAACTAGTTGACTACTTCCAAACCCAGGTGGGGGAGCAATCTCTCCCTGACGTAGTCATCAGTGCTGTGCAATTTAACACCAAGCTTCAAAACTTCCGGGTCTGGGAGCATGATTCCAGGTCTCATGCCGAACGTGTTATAGAAGTGGATCATGGTATCGCGCTCTTTAACACCTGTACTAGTCGGCAAGACGACGTAGTTACACTTCTTACCAGATGCTGCAGCGGTCATTAGCTATTTGGTAAATATTAATCGAGAGAAGTCAAATGCGAGGTACGATACCTTTTTCTATAGCGGCAACAACATCCATTGGTGTCGAAGGAGCGCTGCCGACATATAGATATTTCTCAGTAAGCTCATCTTTCCTTTCATCCCATTGATCAAATACTGCTTTGACCAGTGCAGAAAGATCTTTTTCAACATAGAGCATTGACACTGCCTCTCATTAGCAAGTAACCGTAATATCTTATACTAGACATACTTTGCGCATCAGGCTTCAGGATAGCATGACGATACATGATAGTATCAGTCTCTTTATCATAGGACACGTGGCCCCGCAGGACCAAATTTTCATAGAAGTTACCAGTCGCAATGAAGACACTCTGGAGGCCGATTTCGCGTATATAATCATCAACTCGGCTTTTTCCTGTATAGATGTGAATATATAAACACCAGATAGCGGGGATACTCCAAGTTTACCATCACACAATGGCGTTGAAAATTCCCCTCTTGAGAGTCTGGTTACGCTAGGCTGCGTGCTCCAGATATAACACTGGACACCAGCGTCAAGAGCAGCCTTTGCAAGGTTGCACCCTTGTTGTTCTTCACTCATTGGATCATTGCTGATAGTCTGTGGTAGTGTTAGTATCTTTCCACTAGTCATGTATGCTCACTGAGAGTGATGATTTACAGAATCATAAAAGTTTGTGACAGCAAATACACCCCAGCAGCCCTCCAAGGCTCCGGAAAGAGTTGACGGCTTGCCCAGGTCACCCTGGACAATCTCCGCTCCCTGTTCGGCGAGAGCCTTTGCGTTCGCGGATGTTGGATCCCGAGTAAGACAGCGTACTGTATACTGCTCTGGATATTTCAAGAGCAACTTGGCGACAGATCCGCCTAATTCAACCTGTGAGAGCTGCCTAGTGCCATTAGACTGATGTAAGGAACATACCTTGGTTTCCCGTAGCCCCGGCCACTAGGATAGTTTTCATTGTGAGTCTTGTTCTTCGATTGCTCTTGAATAAGGTCGAGACAGAGATACTTGGATACCTGGAAAGGTCCACAATCCAGCATTATATATGAATCTATCTCTATCTATTACCCCGCTCTGGCCCTGACATCTCCCCGGACGACCGTCTCAAACGATTACTAAAAAGCTTACGCGTATATAGCGCAATGGCGCGATAATACTATGCTCCAAGATGTTCAACGGCATCAAAATAACTTGCTGGAAAACGCACTAGCGTCAGGATGTGTTTCAACCGGAGGACGGCCGGTGTTTAATCGGAAGGCCGTGGTCGATTGAAGGGGCATTTGTACTAAGGACGGTAAATTCCTTTTCTGGTTATTATCACGTCATGTTTTCTTCGGTGCATATCCAGCTGTAGAATTGCTATCTGTCTATTATTGGCTTGTCTGTAGGCTGGCACGGAAATCAGGGGATATGCGGGGAAGTCAATTATTTAGTCCGCTCTATCCCTTAGTATTATTTACCCCAGTAATAAGCACCGGTAATGCGCCGGTAATATCCGTGACAAGTGCATAATTGCCATCAAATCACCGTTATCCCTAATGTGTGTTGTCAGTGGCGCCTAACTGGACCATCAGGTTCTTAAGTTGGTTCATAAGAGATGTGGGCAATGGCTAGGGGTGGAGAGATTTCTAATCTAGGTCCCTGTTTTTCAGCCCTAGATAGAACTCCTTAAGATCTCTTGGAAATCCTGAGGTTGCATTGATGTACATAGAGTCTTTATTATACTGAGGATCCCCTGTTGGCGGCTTATGGTGTTCCGGGGAACGCGTTTAAGACCAAGAGCAGCATAACGGGACGTCAGCCAACATGCGCTGTGTCAAGCCTGTGACGGAGCAAGGGCATGCGGAACTCATAAAGCGACAGCATCATTCAGAACAGCAGGACAGGAAAACGACTCCTTGACAAGCGACGATCTTACTGACAAAAGTCAGACCAACGTCGGAAAGCTGTAGAACTGAGCATCGTTATGTAAAGAATGTCGGGTGTGATTCCTTGGAGGCATTGAGATCTTCAAGCAACTGCGACATATATCGTCTTGCCTTGCCAGACAGTTTCCAATCATCCACTCCCTTGCTGGACAACGCGGCTCTCTTGGCCTCGGAAAAGCCAAAGTAGACATCCTCGACCCATCTAAGAGCCTTCCGGGCCATGTCTGTAAACATAGCATCTTTGTTGTAGTCCTTAGTCTTTTTGAGAGTGCGTTGGACAGCGAGAGCCGGCTTTCCCCAAGGGTAGGCCGTGGTATCTTCATCAATTCTCAGTGCGGTTATGCCAAGCTTCTTGAGGGAGGCAGGCCAAGCTTTCTTGTCGTTAGGGACTTCGTCGGGGAGGTGGTATTTGGCGAGTACATCTTCTTCCTTTAGAGGAAAGCCGGCAGCATCCCACGCGGCATGTCGGTCCGCTACCCAATCACGGTATCTTGCCAGGTTGCCAGGAATGTCGATATCCTCAATGTCATCGTCATCCTCGTCTTCCGAGACCTCGAAGAAAAACCGCTTTGTTCCATGGGCGGCAGTGGTTGCGCGTGTCTCACGCTTTGGGTTGACTAACTCCTGTATAGCCTTATCGACCTTCTCAATGGCTGTCCGTAGTTCTGAACTTCTGATAGACGTTGGGGTATCCACGTGGGAAGTGGTGGGGATCGGGGTTTATTCCATTGTGTGGGTAAAACAGCCCGATTTTTATCCGCCATTGGGATTTCGAGGTTTCCAAAGAAGAAAGTATCAAAGACTGCATCGTCCTCCAGACGGTTCTGCTGATCAGCCCATTTTTTCGCTTCAGATATGACTTTCTTATTTGAGAGGAGTGAGATTTCCCATGATCGTTGCTGAACACGAAACTCCATCATCGCTAGTTTGTATTCCGAGTGCGCATTCGTAATACGCTCAAGTTGGTCTTCGAACGCTTTTTTTGCCATGCGTAGCTTGCCTAGTGTGTCCGCATACAGCGGTAGGAGGTGAACATCCGTCGCGGACATGGTCTTTCCAGTTGCGTCACATACCTCGAAGAATGGTGACACTGTCTTATACTTCAAATACGCCGGAGTGTATGCAACGCGGTAGAAGACATCCTGGGTTTCTGAGTAATTGTGCGGATGTTTCAAAATGATACCCGCGATGAGCATTGGTTCATCCGCATCGATGTTTGGGAATTTTGGTACAGCTGGCGGTGCCTCTTTAAGCTGAGTGAAATCAACTTGAGTGCGGTACTTGGCAGGGAGAAAGACAAAGGGGTCATAAGGAAAAGCCTGGGCTGCCTGTTTCGCAGCCTTAATCCGCTTCTCGGCTAATGCCTTCTGCTCGGCTTTCTTCAGCGTGGTCATTTCGTCCGATAGATCTGGTTGAGCCGAAGACTCTTTCGACCTGAGAGCTAACAAATCCTCAACGGTCTGAGTCTGACTACTCGCGGTGTGCTGCGGTGTGGGTGACTCCTCTGGTATATCGGAGTACGATCCGGAATCGTAGTAAGGCGTAAGCTCACCAAGGATGATCCGTTCGAGGGTTCTCCGGCCTGGCGTCGTTCGTGGCGGTTGACGAAGTATCTGAGAAGGGAAATCCGACAGGCAATCAGACGATTCCGAATCTGAATCCAGCTTTTGTTCGAAGTCCTGAAGACGAGCTATCGACTTGCCCGCGTACTCAGGGTGGTCCATCGAAGCGACCCCAATTTGCTCAGCTGATGGCTCGTCCTGTTTGGCAAAGAAGACAGATGCTGGAGATTCAGCAATGATATCTAGTGATGTTGCTCATTTGCCCAGCTTTAGTGTAATATGAGTCATGGGTAAGGTAGTGAGGAAAGAAGAAACACAAGGAGGTGATGAGGGTAAGATATAATAAGACACAGATAAGCAAGATATATGAGGTTTCAAACACAACAGTAGGTTATTGAGTAGTGAATATACATAGAAGAGCCTAGTGTGACAACCATAGGTAAGTAGTGAATAGAAAAATGAAAGCAAAATGATGAGCATAAGTATCAGAACTAAATATAGATGCAGGATAACATGTTAATCAATATTTCATGATCTAGTTCTTCAACTCAAATTGCAGAATAAGTTCTTTGGTATTGTCTATTTGCTTAGCTGGCATCCATATATTCCATCCATTATTATAACCATTCTATTTTTTTAAGGTACTGGGTTGAAGCAGTCTTCTATTTGTCTTTGCCCTTGGTCATTTAGCGATGATCTTTTCAATTTTGTAAGACCTATATTACTCAGTATCACCATTAACATGTACTGGGCC
Source organism: Aspergillus quadricinctus (assembly GCA_022814375.1). Lineage (NCBI taxonomy): Eukaryota > Fungi > Ascomycota > Eurotiomycetes > Eurotiales > Aspergillaceae > Aspergillus > Aspergillus quadricinctus. Next base: position 107,684 of record JAKLNT010000058.1, on the reverse strand, counting down.
TGGTTATTCAGGCTCCCTGCAAACAGATTATTGTCATAGTACCACTCTAAGTGTATAATGGAGACCACTGGATATAAAAATATGGCACATAATTCTGTAGCCAACCTGTTAGACCTATGTTGGTATCAGATCATATCACGTGACCGGGAATTTAAGCGATCCACTCCGCTGCGGTCATTCCCGGAGAAACATTTCGCCCGACGCCGAGCGAGTCCGTTACCAACGCCCTCCCCAGCCCTCCAACTTATCCCTCTGCTTACGAGATCATCATTAAAGTCATCAATAATCTCACCAATCAAGGCTAATTTATCTCCGACGCTCTTCCTCCTCTATCCTACTCCCATCTTGCGCGACGAGTGACTGTGCCGTATAGGCAGATCTGCTTCTGTTGCTCTTCTCTTGAACTAGCTCGAATCGATTGCGTCCTGTGTGTTTTCGCTGGGCGCGTCTTTGTTGTCTCGTTCATTTTCATAAATGCAGTCGCTAGCTCCAGCACCCCATGCTCAGGTAAGCAGCGCGGTTTGTCTTCCCCAATTTCTTTCCCCAGATCCCAAGATCCCCTCAGCTGTTGTGTCATCCGTGGGGACTTGAAATCCTTCATCGTCGTCGCCGTGACCTCCTCGGTCGCGCACCTAGGCCGCGATGGCGACCAACCTCACTTCTTCCGTCATCGATTTTCGGGGTCTTCTGCCGGTCGCATCGACAGCTCTCTTTCAACCACGTCTGTTGTTCATTCGCTTAACCTGATGCTAATGTTGTTGACATTGTAGGACCATGCGGATCAGGGTAAGTGACTACTTCATGTTGTACCGGCTGGGAATACGGCGCATCCCATCATCCGCGAGCATGCCTGCGCATGCTATCCATTCCACCTGCGGGAACCACTCAACACTCGTCGCATTACGCAGCTAACATCATATCTGTAGTGCTCCATGATCAGCTTCTAGCTGCTCATCAGCATCTGTCGCATCCTCAGCAAGCTCGACCCCAACCTCCTGCACCGCAACCTCCACACATGCAGCCGAACACACCGGCTCGCGATCAGAATAATATCGATCCTGCCATTTCAGGCGCTGCCATGCTGACTGGGCCCCCGCAAACTCCAACGCAGCCTGATATAACAGGGCAGGAGACACCGAAAACCTACGGCAAACGGCCGTTATCCACCTCGAAACGCGCCGCACAGAACCGTGCCGCGCAGGTACGTGCGCTCCCAAGAATTCTCAACAGGATCTTGGCTAACTTGTGCATAGCGGGCGTTCCGTCAGCGGAAGGAAGCCCATATCCGGGAGTTGGAGGGAAAGGTGAAGGCATACGAGAACATGGGAGAAGCGATCAAAGCTCTGCAGGCGGAAAACTACCAACTCCGGGAGTACATCATCAACCTGCAGTCTCGCTTATTGGATTCTCAAGGCGAGGTTCCGGAGCTGCCTGGCAACATCGACCTGAGTCAACCGCGGAGTGAAATTCCTATTCCAAACTCGGCGACGGCCACCTCCACTGCTCCCCCTCCTCCCACTGCACACCAGCAACCCCAACCTCCTCACGCTCAAGCTCCCACATCGAATGATGATATGAACTCCCTGAACCGCATAGCTGTTGCCGGGCTTGGAATGCGCAAACCTCCTACCGAAGAGGCGAATTATCTCGGCAACACTTTTCAGGCACAGGCAAGGCGCGTGCGTCCCGATGAAGGACAAACCGAAGCTTCCGAACTGCCCAAGCAGGAACAAACACACGGGCTCCCGCTCATATCATAGGTCGTTCTCAATCTCCTTTTATTCAGCATTATTTTGTTCCCCCTGCAATTTCATTGGTCCTCTTCTATTGCTGGCAAAGGCCTTGTCGATTCTCTGCCTCGAAGCCAGTTCTCCGATGTTTTGCCTTGGTTGTCTCCGGTGTATGGCGCGATTCTAGTGGATTCTATAGTATTTCTGGCCCTGTTTGAGGCGGAGTTCTGTGTTCTTGCTTTAGACTGGAACCGGAGGGGTTGGGTTGTTGATCTTGTCAGTATGATTTTCCCGTGTTTCCACCTGGTTCTATAATGCATGCGTCTCAGTGCTTTTCTATGCACATTGCGTCCTTCTCCTATACTGGACCATCACTTCTCCTTTGCAGACATCGGCGGACAAGGTACACAATTCGGAAGTCAAGAGGCGGTTCCCGCGCAAGGAAATATGGTGATCTGAGATAATTGTCCTCATCTCTTATCCAGTTTTTGTGGTGAAGGATCCAAGGGCTTCCTGCATTCGTACATTTATCATGTGGATTAAATAAAGTCTTACTCGCTGCATCTATGATTCGTAAACTGTGATAACATTGGCAACAAGGCTGCAGAGCTGCTTTGTCTGGTGTCCGCTCATCAACCCCACCACACTCTCAGCGTTTCCCCCTCAACTCTCCCGTTTACAACAAACAGCAAATTCGTAAAGCTGCCATGCCTCTGGGATGATCTCAGGTTTATTTCTATTTTCCTTTACAAATGACATGAAAATGAGGACTTTTCTCTGCTGTTCTGCCTTATATAGATTGTCACAATTTCACAATGACCTCCACCGTTACTACAAGCCAAGATGCGGCTGCATACCAGCCACGGAATTATCAGCTTGAGATGCTGGAGGCTAGCATGAAGGAGAATATTATCGTGGCAGTACGTTCCCTCATCCCATACTTAAAACATCAGAATGGCAATGATAACAATCCTTTAGATGGATACAGGGAGCGGCAAAACGCATATGTATGTCTGTCGTCGCCGGGGTCATTGCTACCCCTCCGTGCGGTACCGGCCCTTATTCTGACAGTCAAGTGTAGAGCGGTGCTACGAATAAAGGCGGAGCTGGACATCTGCCCTCCGGACAAGGTATATCCTCGTTGATTCTGAGCACTGGCGTTTTCTATTCGAGAGCATGCTGATCATTCCTTCTCCAGCTCGTCTGGTTTCTGGCCCCGACGGTCGCCCTGTGCATACAACAGCACGAAGTGATTGCGTCTAATTTACCAGCTGTGAGAACACGGACACTCACCGGACTCGACAAAGTCGAATTATGGACCGAGCAGTCTATCTGGGATGCAGTTCTGAATGGTTACCGAGTCATTGTATCCACGCACGCGGTCCTTGCGGATGCTCTTAGCCACGGCTTCGTGAAAATGTCTCGGCTGGCTCTGATCATCTTCGATGAAGGTATGTCTACAATCTGCGCCCTACAAATGGGGAGAATTGTGTTGATAGAGACGAACTGTAGCGCACCACTGTATGCGAAAGCACGCCGCAAACAAAATCATGCGGGACTTCTATCATCCTACTTTGGCCAAATTCGGCTCCGTTGCTGTCCCCCGCATTATGGGCCTAACAGCCAGTCCGGTGGTGAGGTCTAATCGTCAGGAGCTCTTGTCAGTGTGGCTAAGCTTCCGCGGTGTCTTTGGTTGACCTTGCTGACGCCAACCAGAACGGTCGAATCGAACCTCGATGCGGTATGCAGAACACCACGCGTGCACCGACAAGAACTCCTAAAGTTCACCCATAGACCACAATTGCAACAGATTTGGTACACGCCGACTGATCCTGCGGGGTTCGACAGCGCAAGCCAGACATTGCGCGCCCTTTATCACGCTTGGGAAACCTTGGACATCGAGGATGACCCCTACATAAAGCGGCTCAGAAAAAGTCCCTTTGACGACAAAGCTCTGCAAAAAGCGCTCATGACGGGCAAAACGTATTGTCGGGAGCAGTTGAGAAGGTTCGTCGATCGCTGTCGTCATATCTTCGAGGAACTCGGAGAGTGGGCTGCCGAGTACTACATCTACGCTTCCATCAAACAACTCAGAGATCGCGTCCGTGACTCGTATATGACCGGCGATTGGGACGAAGCCGAGAAAGCGTACCTAGTAGACTTTCTCTCGAAGATCCCTGCTTCAGAGATTGCGTTGGACGATCCGGATAGCTTTCGCATCTCTCCAAAGTTCGGATCTCTCCTCAACTTCCTGGACTCACTGGATGAGCCGGAGTTCTCGGGATTGATCTTTGTCAAACAGAGGGCAACAGTCAGCGCCATGACTAGTCTTCTCTCAGTGCACCCTTCGACGCGCGAACGGTTCAGATGTGCCGCCTACGTTGGCTGGTCCAACGGCAGCGCCAGCAAGGACATTCTCGGCGATCTCTTAAACATGCAGTCACAACGCGACACACTGGATGATTTCCGCAGCGGCCGCAAAAACCTCATCATAGCCACGGACGTCCTCGAAGAAGGCATTGACATTAGTGCCTGTAGCGTCGTGGTTTGCTACGACAAGCCGCCGAACCTTAAGTCCTTCGTCCAGCGCCGTGGGCGGGCAAGGCGGAAACAGTCGACATATGCAATCATGTTCGCAACAGAGGATGCATCTGCTGACGTTTCCAAGTGGCATGATCTCGAACAGGCCATGATAGAGGCCTATCAGGATGATGAGCGACAGCTGAAAACTGCCTCTGCGTTGGAGAGTCTGGACGAGGACGTCATCGAGCGATTCGCTGTCGAGTCTACGAGGTATGATTCTCTTCACTCCGCAGTTCCTTGAAGCTTCCCAATAACGATATTCTTGTCAGCGCTGTTCTCACAGCCGACACGGCCATGGCACACCTGCACCATTTCTGCGCCGTATTGCCTTCTGAGCCTTACGTGGATACGCGACCCGTGTTCTCGTTCGCAGTGAACCAGAATGGACTTTTAAAAGGGACGGTAATTCTTCCCAGTTGCGTGCATCCGAAGGTCCGACGAACTGAAGGTAGAATATGGTGGCGTACAGAGAGAGCAGCGATGAAGGAGACTGCCTTCCAGGCATATAAAGCTCTGTACGAGTTTGGCCTCGTCAACGATCACCTTTTGCCGTTGACGAAAAAGCCGGAGCTAAAGTCGCATGACTTGGGAGCTATGCCTTCGATACTGGAGACGTCAGAACAATATGATCCATGGATTGAATGGGCATACTCATGGTCGTCGCCTGATATCCATCAAAGTCGGATCGTGGTGAGACTGAATGGAGGGGGAAGCGAGGAGCTGTGTATGCGGTTGGTGGGACCTACGTACTTACCGTCCCTCTCACCAATGACTCTGTTTTGGGACAATTCGACCACATTTACGGTGACCTTTGAAGCAGCAGAGCGGGTACCACTCGTACCGTTGAGCAGTGTCGAAGACATGAGGGCCACTACGGAACTCTATCTTCAGGCGACAAGATCTCGGCTCTGCAGGTCCGAGCGAGATTTTACGGCACTGTTTGCACCCGATCTGCATCACACGGAGCTGAAGGCGTGGCTGAATGTATACGAGGGATGTGACCCGGCCTTGGAAGTCTACTCGCGCGACCACAACCCAGCGCTCATGGGCGTGGTTCGGGATCATTCGCGGTACAAGGAACCACTTCTGTTCCGCAGATGGCTTGTCTCCGACGAGAACCAATCATCTTCGGTCGTCGAGTTGGAATGCGATCCCTTTCCGCGTAGACGCAATCTCCTGCATCGGCAGACGCTGGCAAAGGGCCAGGTGGATGTTGACGAAGAAATCTCCGAGTCAGCAGCCAAGAGTCACATTGTCGCTGCAGATGTGTGCACCATCGACAGGCTTCCGTTCACAATGGCCATATTCGGCCTATTCATCTCCGTCATTGTAGAGCGATTGGGGGTCGAACTGATCGCTTCCAGACTCAGAGAAACGATCCTGGGAGATGTCGGTTTTACGAGCACCCAGCACATCATTACAGCCATCACTGCCCCGTCCGCTCAAGCATTGACAAACTACCAGCGGTACGAGTTCCTAGGCGACTCGATCCTCAAATTCTCTGTTTCTTGCCAGTTGTTCTTTCAGCACCCGAACTGGCACGAAGGGTATCTGTCCGAGGGCCGGGACATGATTGTGCAGAATCCTCGCCTTGCCAAAGCCGCGCTTGACACCGGTCTCGACGCCTACATCATCACCAAGATGTTCACGCCGCGCAAATGGTCCGCTCCGCTGATCTCGGAAAAGTTGGAGCGTGTGCCAGCCAAGCGCCAGATGTCGACGAAAGTGCTGGCGGACGTGGTGGAAGCGCTGATCGGAGCAGCATACATGGACGGCGGCCACGCAACCGCACAGGCATGCATCCGCCGATTCTTGCCCGAGATCGACCTCCACACTGTGGACACCCGATCCCCAACCCGAAGTGTCGCTCCCGAGAGCGCCAGGCATATGATGAACGATCGCCTGAAGCAGTACATCGGCTACACATTCGCGGACGAGTCCCTCCTCGTCGAGGCCCTCACCCACCCCTCCTGCGACTACGACTCTACAACCCAGTCCTACCAGCGCCTCGAATTCCTCGGCGACGCAGTCCTCGACATGGTCATCGTCTCCGCGATCTTCAACCACCCCATCCAACGCCCTCAAGGCGAAATGACCAAGATCAAGCACGCCGTCGTAAACGCGAACCTCCTCGCCTTCTTCTGCATGGAATTCGCCATCCCCGAAGCGAAACTCGACATCGCACAGACATCCGACACTTCATTCGCCGTGACTTCCTCGCAGGAATCCATCCAGCTCTGGCGCTTCATGCGCTACCGCGGTCAAGACCTCAACACCGCCCGCGACGCCTCGCTCGCCCGCCACCGCGCCCTCCGAGACGAAATCACCTCGTCCCTGCAGCACGCCCCGCACTACCCCTGGCAGGCCCTCTCCCGTCTCAACGCAGACAAGTTCTTCTCGGATATCGTCGAGAGCGTCCTCGGCGCCATCTTCGTCGATTCCGGCGGTGACCTTGCACCCTGTGAGCTCTTCGTCGAGCGGATCGGGCTGCTGGGCTATCTGCGTCGGATACTCGACCATGGGATTGACGTTGCGCATCCGAGGAACGTCGCGCAGCAGTTGGCGAAGAGTAATATCCAGTTTGTGGCGCAGCGGGTTCTGGGCGAGGAGGGCGGGGCGAGCTACCAGTGCTCTGTTCGGGTTGAGCAGGTGGAGGTGTTTGCTGTGACGGGGTGCTTGACGGCTGAAGAGGCGGAGGTGACTGCGGCGGTTGAGGCGATTAAATTACTGACCGACGGCGCAGGAGGGTTCTACAGTGTTGAACGCGAGCCGAAAGTCCCAGTTATCCCAGTTTCTGCGGGAGTCTGATCCGTATAGATCATAATGAGTGAATGATAATGCTATTTGATGATGTGACGCCAAAGAATACCATATGCTATAGTGACCGTAGGTATAAATATAGCTGAGGCTGAAGAATACAAATCACCCGCTCATCCTTTCCTGGTCCCCTTCCCCTTTGGCCGTCCGCGGCCCGACTTGCCGCCACTGGCCTCCGGGGTCTCCTGCTCCAGTGGCTGCTGATCAGCTTCATCCTGCGACTCTACCCCGGAACTCGGTGATTCAACATGCTCATCCTCGCTCGTTGCGACCATAACCGCCTCGTCCGTTGCGTCACCTGCCGAGTGCGAATCCGAGTCCGGCTTCGCGACCGATTCCCACGCTCCGTCCACAGATCGGGCCTGATTCCGGATCCCTGCCAGCACCTTATTTGCCTCGCTCTCCTCCCCGTTCCATGCCCCGCAGCTTCCGCACCGCCAGCGGCCGAGCTCTTCCAGCGTCTTGACGCCCGGCGGGGCTTGCCCGTTGACGAGGCGGCAGGTGGCGCAGATCAACGCTATCCGGTTCTTCGGTTGTGTCTCGTCCTCGCCGAGTAGGACATCTAGTAACCGGTCGTACCAGCGAGAGTGCTCGACATATTGCGGGGCGCTCGGAAACGCGTTGGGTGCAAAGCCGGGCTCGTCAAATGCAGGAGGCGGCGGTGGAGGGAGGTTCTGCGGTTGTGGCTGACCTTGAATCGGGTATGGTGGCGGCGACTGAGGTACGCCGGGCGAAGACACTGGCGATTGAGCCGGGGTTGGTCTGCGAATGTTCGCGGTCGGTGGGGGAGGAAGTCCGGTTCTCGTGACGGGTGGTTGCGGTGTAGAAGGCTGCTTGCGTTTGGCGTCTGTCTTGCGTTTCTCGTCGCCGCCTTTGGGACGCGATGGCTTGGGTGACTCTCCGCCATACTTTTCCAACAATTGTTGAGTCGAGTTGTATTTTGTTGCGACCTTGAGCTTCTCGATTGTCTCTTCCCGCTGTTTCTGTAGATCGTCGAGGTGTCGTTGGGTCTTGCTAATGCGGTAGTCGAAGAACTTGCTAGCTACGGCTCGGACGGCGTAGATCCTGCTCCAGTCAGATGTCATACAAGGACTCGAGGTTTTCGTGGGAGATTTTCGTACAGGACTGGGCCTCCAATGATGGCAGCGTATTCCGTCACACCCCAATTCTGCCATCCGAGAACTAGAGCTAGGATAATCGAGTAAAGGAGGTATGCGAAAGTGGTGTAAAGAGTCCAGAGAGCCTTGAATCGACGGGCATGCTGGCGGTGGAGGTCAAGGCGGTTCGTTGTCTGTGTTATCTTTGTGGAGAGGGTTGAGAGGGTTTTTTCGAAGGATGCTGGAGAGTTGTCATCGCCCTGCCATCAGCAATAGCCATCAGTCCTCTGTCACTGCGCATCTAAGGAGGTGACACGGTATCAATTACCTTCCAGGGCCACAGCGACACCATGACCGGTGATTCTGGATCGAAAGAGGGCGTAGTATCGATAGAAGTCGCAGGATACTACTGGAAAGTCATTCTGCAGCGGATAAAGAGCAGAGTCCTCAAAATCCAAGGTAGAGAGTGATGGATGAGAAACAAGGTCGGGGTGTGTTGAGAGCGGAGGCCCGACAGGCTGCAAAATGACGATGATGAAGAGAAGTTGATCAGCAGCTTCAGCACGGACCACCCCCTCGATCTCCTCGTCCTCGTCCTTTCCTCAACATTCATCATTCTGAGCTGAACTTGATCCTACGATCTGTCTCCTGAGCCAGAGTATTTATGCGCAGTGTATAGTTTGCCACTCTGTCTCGAGTGCTGCGGTTAACACTTGAGCCAGAAGCTTTCTCAATCTCAGGTTTCCATACTCGACTTCGAGCGACAGCCGGTACTCTCTATCGTGAAGTTGAAAAAACATCTCCAATGAAGATCAATGTCTTTTTTCCTATTGTAACTTCTGAGCACTCCAACTAGCTCGAGTATCTCTGATAAAAGACCTGGTTGAAACTCTCAATGGCCCGGAGCATACAAAGAAACGAACAGAACATGGAACGTCTTAACTCCAAACAAATGCTTCCCAGAACTACAGAGTATGAGACTTATTTTGACAGGAAGGAAAAGAGAACCATCAAATGCATGAGAGCTATCGTTACCCAATGACATGACATGTCATTCATCAATCACACGCGTGATATGGACGAATTACTCAGCTGGGTATATGTGAGGCAAAATCAATCAAAATGACGACGAGGAAATCCCGAGAAAGATGGAAGTCTCCCTCACACTCCTGGACTCCTTGTGAAAATGACAGTAGGGGCATGCAACACCTCCGCTCATGATTGATAACGACAACTGCCGAACGAGTCACGTCGGAATGAGTTGCTGAGGTAAGGTGTAGAGGGTGATTTGATGAGATGGTAAAGGGACAGAGAAGGTGTAGGGAAGTTCAGAGCTCCCCATGGCGTTTGAACCAACCTCCCAACTCCCAGTGGCCGGGTTGGTAGGTGGCTGCATTGCGGACGTCCCGGTTCTGAAGACCGTCGAAGAGAACACCCAACCGGTTGAAGTTGATAGGTTTCATGATCCATCCGTCAAAACCAGCTTCAATGTACATTTGTGCGTCTTTCTCAAGGAGTGATGCTGAGACCGCGAAGACGGGTACGCGGCCATTCTTCCTCGCTTTGTCAGACAGCGGGACTTTAGATTCTCGCTCGAACTGGCGGATCATCCTGGTAGACTCTATGCCATCGACAATTGGCATCTAACTGGGTTAGCATGGCTTGACTACCTTGCTGGGAGAAGAAGTTATCTACCTGGATATCCATCAGGACAACGTCAACGTTCGCAGATTCTCCGCGAAAGACAGTGGCACATTCTTCGCCATTTCCTGTGAGGATGACAGTGTGCCCCAATCTACCTAGTCGTTTCTGCACGATCTTGCTGTTGATAGGGTCATCCTCTGCAACGAGGACGCGCAGAGTAGTCGGTTCAGCGTTGGGGGAAGGCGCTGAGGATGGTTCAGCCGCGCTTGGCAACTCCGCCGAGGTCTCAGGTTGGCTTGGTAAAGCTTTGGCCGGGGGTGAGGGTGGCCGCTCCACTTCTTCTAGTGGAATGCGGATCGCTGTCATTGGAACTCCAGAGTCGGTAACGGGTTCCTGGCCAGGTAAATGCGGGGAGACCGGAGGCATCGTCGTGCGTGCCGTGCACGGATAGGGGAAAGCTTGTGTCACCGCCCACTGTTGCGGACTCGATGTCTCCGTTAGGTTCGGAAGAGATTGAGTAGACGTTGCATATCTGTTGTTCGCACTGCCGTGAGTGCTTTCCACTGGTCTGGGACCTCTCCGCTCAGATCCTTCGCTGGTTGTCCGTTGCAGCAGAGGGGGTTCCTGCATGGCACTAATCAAACGATCGGCTTCGCTCCTGTTGCTCCTGCCGCTGTGAGAGCTATTGTAACTCCCCCCGCTGCGATTACTGCCGGTACTACGCCGCCGCCTGCCGCTTCGAGTGGACTTGCTGTCGACGAGCAGGAACTCATTTTCTGCCCGAATCGGAACTGCTGGTTCCACGGTTTCGGGCACAGACGCTGTTTTAGCGGATGCCGCGTCGTCCGGAACTGGGAAGTTAAGTGAGATCTTGAAACGGCTGCCCTTGCCCTCCTCCGACCGAACACTCAACTGGCCGTGCATGTTGCGAACAATTCGAGCCACCAACGCCAGACCTAAGCCCAGTACACGTTTATCCTGACCGCATGGTCGGGAGTGTGCGTGGTCTTCCGGATCGAACCAAGAACTGTCATCATCGGTCGAAACTTGCTCAAGCTCTTGGAACAAAGCTTCAAGAGTGCTCTGAGACATCCCTGATCCCGTGTCCAAAACGGTCATTTGGACCAACACGCAACCCGGCTGCGCTTGCTCGGAAGAGCGCCAAATCTCCGTGGTCACGCTGCCTGCTGTTGTATGCCGAACCGCATTGGAAATGAGATTGGTGAACATCTGACGAACGCGACGTTGGTCGCCAATGACCGCTGGGGGAAGTCCAGGGCGCGCTACCACTTTGTAATCAATTTTCTTACGCTTGGCCTCTCCCTCGAACATATCAGTGGCTTCTCGGAAAGTGACTGGAAGGTCAAATATCTCATCTTTGATGAGTCTCTGGCCCTTTTCGGTGTTGGTCAGATCCAGAAGGTCGTTGATGACATAGATCAGAGATTTGGACGCAGAGTAGGACTTGGTAAGGTTGTCGCGGGTCTCCGTGTCTAAGGAGCCTTCCAAAGCGATTTCCAGATAGTTGATGACAGCATTCAGCGGCGTGCGAACTTCATGGGCCGAGTTTGCGAGGAGGAGCCGCGTCAATTGCGAGTTCTCCATTGCGGCCTCCTTTTGTCGCCACACTTTGATGAACTTGCCATAAACGAGACACAACACGGCTGCCGTCTCGACATCAGTCTCGGTCCATTCTCGAGACTGGTCTAGGACTGTTTCACGCCAGGTTTGAAAACTCTTGCGCGGTTCCAGACGGCCATTCTGAGGTTGCTTGTCATATGGGTTGCCGGCCCATTTAATCTCCGTAAGATGTCCCCGACGGAAGAAGACCATGAAATCGGTGCCGCCGGGCGACAACGGCACATAGAGCATGCCGGAGATGTGCTTGAACCCCGGGGGATAACAGAGATCCGGAAAATCTTTGGTGATGTGATGGGAAGCGACCACGGAACCCATCTGTCGCATCCTAAGGTATTCCAGCAAAGCCAAGATTTCCTGTGAGTACGTCATCTTTCCCAGGAGTTTCGTCTCGTCACGAATTGAGAGAGCACCATAGTCGGCGTCAAACAGCTTGAGGAGATCGTCCGAAGTAGCAACGATGTACCCCGAGGGATTTTGGTCGGTCGGGACGGTATTAATCAGTTTGCGGGCTTGGAGGCGTGATGCGTAAGACAGACGTTCGATGTTCCGCGACACCGTGTCGCCAATCAACCGGCACATCTTGCGAACCGGAAAGGAGACTCTCATGCCGTGAGTCCCGTAGGCGTGACATGAGATGAGACCCCACAGCTCGTTGAACCCGCTGATACTGATTGACATCGATGCACGCACCCCCATATTTGCCAGATACTTGAGGTGAATGGGCGACATTGCACGCAGGTAGGAATGCGTCATGTCTACAGGCGTTTGCAAGTCCTCCAGAGTCCGGCAGACCAATCGCGATGTGACCTGATCGCGATCATACAGCAAGCGGACTTTGTTGATTCGATACAAGTCGCGTGCTTGCTTCGGAATATCAGAGGCTGGAAAGCAGAGTCCTTTGTACAGGTCGACGCTCGCTTTGGGATCGACCAGTTCAGCGACAACAGTTCCGTTCCAGTCGCTATCGAACTGATAGATCATAATACGATGGAAACCAGTCAATTCTTTCACCAAACCAGTGGCCGTGTTTAACAAGGAATCCAACGACTTGGCACGGGCCAATTGATCCTGGACTTGAGACAAAATGCTAAACACTTCCATTGCAGCGGCCTCGCCACGTCTCCGACGCGCGTTCCGTAGCACCCGCAGGGGTTGACTGATATTAACAGTGCTGTGCTCGAGTTGCTCTGGCGTCGATTCGACTCCAAGGGTATCGGTCGGTGTCACCGGGGTGGTCAAACCAGAAACACTCAAGGGATTGATTCGGTCGTCCTCCAGTTCAAACTCGCAGATGACGAGATCTGAGTCGGCTGGGCTGAGATGGGCGGCGCACCAGAATCGCCGAGGTTTACCAGATGGGAGCTTCACAGACAGAAGGAAAACCTCGGGGCCATCGACGGAAGGATCGTATCCATCCTCGCGGACTAAATCAAGATGGTCCAATAGATTGTCTACCTGATCTTCATCCAAAATGTCACAGAAGTTTGGTAACGCAAAGAGACACTTGGGTGAATACCCAAGGATGACCTCAGAGTTCTCGCTGGCTACACGGACCGTCAACGTCCCGTCCGTTTCCTCGTGCAGCACAATCAAACACCCAAAACTCTGCACCGCGCCAGGGATGTGGATCGGTTCGTCTTCGCATGATTGATACGAGTCATTGTCTCTTCCAGTGATGACCATATGACCACCATCAGTCACCACATGACGAAATCGGGCAGTAACAAGACCATGGTCGGGATCGGCCTCTGCATCCTGGATCTTAGTCAGAGCAGAACCTGGAACCGGCGCGTTACCGAGGCCGTGAGAGCGGCCTTGGTCGGGTTGATCGGATGATGAACCTGCAGTATCCGGTGCGGGCGAAGACGACTCCGTAGTGGCAGGATCACCTGCACTTGTTTTCGCTTGCGCCCGCATCTTATCCCAGGTTTCAGCATTGATGATAGACCATTCTCGCGCTCCGGTGGCAGGTGAGCTCAAACTACTCTGCGTCTGCTGTTGCGACTGAGAGACCGTTGAGGGATCAACGGAGATGACCGACCGGATCGGATACACTCGGTCTGCGCTCTCGAAGCTTGTGGCACGCCCCAGGCTTGACTCCGTTGTGTGAGTCCCTGCCTCTCCTACAACTCCTGGCGTCGTCTCGGTGGGGTCCCCGTCAGTCTTCTGCCTCATCGGAGTGGAGGCATTGGCGCTCGACGCCATCCTGGACGATAACTTAAAAACGAAACGCGGCGATCGACGTGATTATACCATCGTTTGGCGACTGTGTTGTTTTGTTGGCAAGGCCAATCACGTCAAATTCGGTTTTACGTCCACCTCTTGAATCCAGAGTGGTCCCTGCACCTCTTCACAGCATCTGCCGTTGAGGCTATTCTGGCTCGAGAGGAAGCCAGAAAGCGGCTGATGCGGTGGATTCCGGGTGCGAATCCTTGTGGAAAGGTAAGAAAAATCGTAGTCGCAGAGGCAACGATGAATGCGGGGCAGGTGGGAGGAGCTCTGAAGATGACAGAAAGAAACAGTTAGCGACGGTTAACGAAGTAGGTGGGGTGAGATAGCCGTACCGAGTAGAAGTATATGTTGTACGATGCAACTGCTTGAGTGTCCATTGACGCAAGCTGATGGGATCGCTTACGTTGTAATGTCTGTACATTTTGCAATGGAATCCCACAGTCATGAAATCAAGGTCGTCGAGCTCCATTGTACGGATACTCCGAGTGGGGAGATCTCACTCTTAGCGGCACCCACCTCATCTACGGAGCTCGGCTATCCAATGATCGCTCTGGAGCCTTCCTCTTGCGGTTAATGCCTCAGGCGCCATTTGGGCTTGGCCCAGTAGCCCAGCTGCCTGAGGTGTCACTGTCTGCAATCTGATCTATCCTAAGCGAAACTTGAAGCCAAGAAAGGGGTGTGATGAGCGCCTCAGATCCTTGACACTTGGGGCGCAGCACATACCTCCAGATGACTCGTCCTGCGTTGTTTGCATTGTTTTTCTAAAGAGGTACTTTGTCCTGAAAAATAGAAATGCATCATCGAGTTCGCCAGTGCGGCGAACTTTCTTATGGATGACATCATGTATCCCGAAAGAGATTCCTCTACGAGTACCTCTCCACGGATACACTGCGGTTGATAGAACGGCGCCAAATACGGAATACATACTGATCAACGCACCATTGCTAAGCCACAATCTCCCAGGTGGAACCACTGACTACCCTAGCCTTGTCGGCGCGCATAAGATGCATCGAAGATCTGCAAAGCGCAGATACCGAATACGGTAGAGAGGTAACGAACGCCACAAACAAATCACGTCGTTGGCTTTGCCTCCCCATACGCCGACTGATGCTGCAACCGCGCCGCTTGGTCCTGCACCGGCCGAGCATCCATGTACGTCCGCATCTCGACCGCGACAAGACCAAACCCTCCGTTACCCTCGTCGTCGCCGTCAGACTGAGATTTAGAGCCAGAGCCTGACGTCTCCAGCTCGAGGATATTAAACTCTTTCACCCGCACCTCGAACTCCTCTGGGTCATTGCGGAAGATGGTGCCGCTCGTTGCCTCGAACATTACCGTCCGGGGACCGGTAGCGGTACCGTTACCCGTATCCGATCGTGCGATATCCCACGCCTTGTGGACGTCATGGTGGAAGTGCTTGATATGTCGCTGGCGGACGTCCAGGAGGCCGATTACGGCTTTGCCTGTGTTGGGGGGACTGCTGCCGACGAAGACGCGGGCGTCAGGGTGGATGAAGGGGGAGACGGGGTTTGCCTTTGGATCGAGTGAGTCCAGGGCGGGGAGGAAGTGTTTGAGGAACTGGAGGCCTGGGGGTGCGGTCGAGGGGATGGACTCGTAGGAGCCTTCGTGGGTGTAGACTTGCTGCATGGTTGATGTTGGTGGTTGTAGGTTTGGCTAGTTACTGAGGGATTGGGTAAGTTGTGGTGGCTACGGAGTGCCACTGGTGTGGCGTGCCGCACTGCTGAATCACGGTTCTACCGTAGGTGACGGCATATTCATGGATTATGCGATACAGGACTCGTATCAGGCTCATATCTACAAAGTTGGCCATAATATACAAGAGTAAGATACATCTCTGAGGCCTGTACATGTGCCAAGGGCATGCTTTCCAAGTGTCCAACTCTTCTTCACAGACAGTGCAGTGCAGAGTACAGTGATAGTACAAGTGGGTATCACTGCGGGAGGTGTGAACGTGTCTACTTGTCGCAATTGTATATGACGGCAAGCTTCATCCCGGGTAAGTCGGCCCGGTGCAGTCGACTGCTGAAATCTCAGTCTGGTTGAGCTGGTGTGATTGGAGGCTGCGGTTGTCTCACGCTCGCTCTCACGCTCGCCTAATACCAATAACCTTTGACTCAGATGTACTGGGAGGGGACACTGTCCACCCTATTTGGAGGTTGAGACACATTAGTGCGTATTTTCGAATGGTTAAGAACGAAATGTAAGTGTCATGGAGGTTGGGTACGTTCAAAGTGTCGACTGTTCCGCTCAGATCGAACCAGGCTGTCGAGTGAGATTGCATCCCATTGGCGTGACAAAGTTCGTCGATTGACCGGCGCCGCGTGTGTGAGATCGCCAGTGATTTGAGTTGGGTCGACAAAGGTGGGATAATCGTCGATGTCGGTGGTGCTCGACACTTGAGGAGCATGGACTAGAGAGACAAGCTTCCTGAGCACACCAAACTCGAGCTTGAGCTTGACACTGTATACCGCCGCCTTGAGCGTCACCTGGAGCGTGTAAAGACCAAGATACTCCAAGACCAGAAGAGCCACGTCCAAGAGCACCATTATCAGGTTGATAGCAATCAACTCATACATGATCTTGTTCCGGCTCGATGCTTTGTCCGGCCGCAGCCGGAGCAACCTGACGGTCTCCACGATATAGATGCCAGAAAGGAATGTTTCCTGGGCTGTGAACCAGGAGATCTGCATTCGCTCCACAACATTGTATCCTTGAATAACGGGCTGAGTGCCGACGTAGACGGTCAGGTAGTTGAGCACGGTCGTTGGGATCAGCAGGATGATGGAGTCAATGATGATGATGTAGAGGATGCGCCGAAGAACTTTCTGATTCTGCACCACCAAATGAAGTCGAGAGTACAACACAAAAGACTGGCCTGGCACCATGAAATAAAAACCAACAGTGGCAATGGAGATGGCGAGGCCAATGGGCCCAATACCAAAGAATTGCAGCAAATGGCCAACAGCATGGGGAATGACCCCAAGCACAGCTGACAACGAAAGAGACCAAAAGTAGAGGCCGCTGTAGCGATTGAAAGTGAGGGAAATGAGAATCACGAGCTCAATGGCATTGTAAAGAGCGATCGAGTTAAACACCACCACCAAGATCCGAATGGCCAGACTGTGGATATCAGGATTGGTCCCCACACCCTCAGGAAGCTGAGTAATGGAGTTCAACATGGTGAAACGAGTGCCGTGTTTGTAAAGAGCGTTGAAGAGAGGTGCCGTGAAGAAGCGACAACAAAAAAGACAGGGCTAAGATATCGAGAAAAGTTGTTTCGCCAGAATTTCAGATATCACAAGTCGGTCTGAAATCCTCAGATAGAGCGCCATAGTATTTCCAGAGCCACCCTTCAGATCGAATCCGCAAATTGTCCCGTCTGTCATAACCAAGTCGCTGATAGTCTTGTGTTGACGATGACTGCTCACACTTGCATCTCCTGTGGTGACCGACGCTGGAACGAGCTGCAAGTTGAAGAGACCTCAAGTGACCAGCTGGTCGAATCACCAGGAAAAATGCTGCGAAGCCTAGATTTCCTGACTATGGGAAGCCCTTTCTGGATTGCCGAAAAACGGGATAGCGCGGTGGCGGCGGGATCCCCTTCCAACCGATCAAGAGCGGATATAAAAGAAGAAAGACGGGTAAGGAAATCAATAAAAAGCACGAGAGAATGAATGAAGAAGTTCACAAGGAGACAAGAGAGAGAAGGAGGTTAAAAGGAAATGAACGCATGGGCCGCATGGGGTCTGGGGTTCGAGAGCCATATTTTTTTCCCCTGCGCTTTTTCTTGCTTTCTCAATTCTCGCCCTTGAGGCGATTCGATCATTTCACATCGAGACCCCAAAAAATTATGGGGAAGAATGCCGAGGCGGGTTGGCACTAAACCCGATAAGGCATATGAATGCCTCAAATAGCTTGATGCCTGAGGCAGCAAAGGCGCAATACCGAGGTCGGCGAATGGCCTATGCCCTATGGATAATGGAACCCCGAATGGCTCGCTACCTATGAACCTGGCCACTGGAACACGCGACCCAAGAGTCCGCCTTCATCTGTCATCATTCTGCTGCTCGTTGATTTGCCTCCATTGGTATTTGGTATGGTATTATTCCTGTGGTCCTCGGTTCCGCGGTGGCGGGCTGCCCCATGTATGGGGTCCAGATATTGTGGCCTTTGAGCAGTCCACGGTTCCCTCGAGTCGGACGAATCAAAAGTCATTTTGCTATGGAACTCAGGGCTGTTGATTGATCGAAATAGCAGTAGCAAAGTTTTCCAACCATGTCTAGAAGTCGGGTGTCTTAGAGGGTCGAGTCGGTCGATAGAGGATTAGACGTTTCCCATTCGTCGGAAATGTCCAGCGGGAGTCAGGTGCCATTAACGTGGGCTTCCAGCGATTGGCGGGAGTCAGGTGACCTCCGAGGGAGATACGGATCTCTTGATCTCTTCGCGGGTGACAATTCGGGAAAGTGGTTGTCTGATGCCGCTTTGATTTCGTGAGGACAAATCTGGGTCTCCGCTAATTCAGGTCGAAGCCTCGAATCTCTGCAGATCGTCTCGACGGACCTCCATAATATGGACTCCATTGTACTCCACTTGGCAACGTGTCCACTTTTCTTGGTCTCTTTCCCAAGTCCGGTGACTCCATACCTACAGTCTATCAACTCCTACGCATAAATGTTGATACTAAACGACATCGTGGTTCCTCCCTCCCACTGTACGATCCAGTTTCGATTATGACTGGTGAGACAATCATGCTCCTTAATTCACGTCAGAAGCAGCATGCATCTACGGCCAGCCAGGTCGCAAGATCTGCCTCTGATTGCAGACGTGGCTGCACAAGCTATCCTTGAAGATGAGCTTTCGCATATCTAGTATCATGCCGATTATTCCCAGAGCTTCCTGCGCAGGCTCGCACCATATTTCTGTCTCCAGGCTGCGTGATCATCGTTGCGGTCGAGTATGTCTCGCCGGTCGCGGAGAACGCCAAGGTCTGACCTTTAACTATGGAATACGCTCTCTGGGAACGCATTGGGGCGGGAGCGGAAGTCCACAAGGCCATGGAGGGAGGCGGAGGAGAGAGGATGGTGGAATGGTTTGTTCCATCCCAGCTGATCAAGAACACAAACAGGAGATGAACATCGCTAATTGCTGGCTTTCTGTCTCTTCCAGTTCTCAAAGAACAGTTCCTGCACCTCAGCGACCGTTACGTTCCCAGTCTACGTCCCGACCGCAGTGTCGACAAACTCGTTACAACGCTCTGACAACAGAGTGCTTTCCATTCTCTCACTTTATGAGCTATGGTATCTAACTGTTTGGCGATTGGTTCCGAACATCAACGGCAAGGAATTGGTCAAAGTTTGGTAAACTGGTGTCTAGACCAAGCTCGCCGGGAAGGTACTTCTGCTGGCCTCGGAGCCTGTGCAGAGCAACATGGCTGTACAAGAAACTGGGATTTCAGATTGAACAAGGTACAACTTGTGCAGGGCATCCTAATGCGGGCACTGCTCTGGCATAAACAACCGTCAAACAAACCAGCGGGGCTCGGAACTCCAACCCACGGAGTTCAATTCCGGGACCGATGCATACACCCACCGACAATGAGCCAGTCATGAACAACTTCCGTCTACGGCCCCTGTCGAGCTTTGGCAACTTCATAGTTTGAGTCGTTTTGTCTTGATTACAACTGTTGGCTGACTGTGGATTGACACGCTGAAACTACAGCGCAGACCGACTGATATCTACATCTATCCCCGTCGAATTCCGAACATCTGGCGGTCTTCCTTGTTGTTGCTGAAGGATTTACTTTTTGGTTTCTGCAATCGCCAAATCCCTGTGCTCTTGTCCAACCCACGCCAACTCACTTGTCCTCCGGTGAACAGCTTGGCGGGGTTCCTTGTCTAAGCATACGGTATGGGCTCTGAGGCAACCTGGGACTTTATCATTGTCGGTGGTCAGTATTGATATCTCCTGTTTTGGCTGCGTGCTGTAGGGCCTCCTTCAAGCTGACCTGACATAGGCGGCCCCGCCGGCTGTGCTCTCGCTGTCGACCTAGCTCGCTCGACTGTCCATCCTCGAGTCCTGCTATTGGAAGCAGGCATTCGGGGTGATGACAAGGCTTTGCATGTGGATGGTCAGCGATGGACTGCCTTCCTGAACAAGGAGGTGAACTGGGGATATAAGACCGTACCCCAGGAGCACTGCAACGGCCGCCAAATCGACTACTCAAGAGGCAAAGCACTGGGCGGTAGCACTGCCATTAACTTTGCAATCTTCACAGTGGGGTCTCGGGACGACTACGACCAGTGGGCGACCGTTGTGGGAGACGAGTTGTATAAGTGGGATCGCATGCAGGCGCGATTTCGACGCTTGGAAGCTTTCAATAGCACAATTTCGGAGCCGAAGAACAAAAAATATGCTGCTCCGAAATTTTCAGATCATGGATCCCAAGGTGCTGTGCGAGTAGGCTTCGCTTCAGAGTGGGAGCAAGACCTACCGTTGATGATGGACGTTTTTGAGCAAGCAGGCCTTGTTCGTAATCCTGACCACAACTCGGGCAATCCGATGGGAATGTCTCTGCTTGTCAATGCGGCCGACAAAGGAAGGAAAACCACTGCAGCCGATCTGTTGGACACGGCACCGGAGAATCTAAAAGTCATAACCGAGTCCCCAGTGCAGAGGGTTGTCCTCGACGGGAAGAAAGCAATCGGGGTGGAATGCAATGGCAAACAATGCAAGTCTTCCAAATTTTACGTTTGAGCACCTTTGACGGATTGACTAACCCGAGTGTCTGCAGATTACGCTTCCAAAGATGTCATTCTCACCGCTGGCGCACTTGATTCCCCGAAGATCTTGATGCATTCTGGAATCGGCCCTGCCGATCAACTTGGAAAATTCGGGATATCAGTTGTTGAGCACCTTCCCTCAGTGGGTCAAGGCCTTAAAGATCATCTTTGGATTCCTCTGTGCTTCCAGCGGAAGCCAGAAACGAATGATCGAAATGCCTTCTTCGGCGACAACGCCGCCATGGACCGAGCCATGGCGCAGTGGATGAAGGACGGAACGGGGCCATGGTCACGCTACTCGTGCCAGCTTGCAGCCGGCTTCTTCAAATCAGACCGTCTCCTTGCGTCGGCAGAATTTCAGGCACTTCCACCATCTGTTCAAGACTACCTGAAGCGGGAGACGGTGCCACACTATGAGTTCATGACTCATTTCCCTATGCATCTCCTCTTTCCCGAGATTATTAAAGACTACAGCTATATCGCCCTGGGGGTGTTCCTCCTGTGCGAACAATCCAGCGGTGAAGTCCGCTTGCAATCGTCGAACCCAGACGACCCGCTGCTGTTTGATCCCAAGTTCCTTTCGCATCCCTTTGATCGCCGCGGTTGTATCGAAATCCTTCGGGACGCACTCCAAGTGACCAAGCACGAGTTATTCCAGAAGGATACCGTGGCCCCAATAGTTGTGCCGGCGTCCGAATCTGACGATGACCTTCTCGAGTTCTGGAAGGAGAACCTCGGCTCGGTCTGGCACATGATGGGGACAGCCAAGATGGGCGGACACGGTGACGCGGACGCGGTAGTGGACAGTCGATTCCGCGTATCCGGCATCGAGAATCTGCGCGTGGCAGACATGAGCGTTGTGCCTATTCCCCTGAACACCCACTTGCAGGTTCCCGCGTATCTGCTCGGCATGACCTGCGCAGAGGTCTTGATCGAGGAGTATGATCTCAACAGGTCTCCAAGCAGTAGTTTTTGCCAGGCTATGTGAAGCTCCAACCTGCTTGATAAATAGACAATGGATAGTATTTGCCAAATTCACACGAACTGCCTTGACTGTGTGTCGAAGAAATCCCATCGCAAAAGTTGTGAAGATGGCTCTATCCTTCCCTACGCCGGAGAGCATCAGACTCACTTTTTCGGCGACTTGCAAGACATCATGTATACCGTACAGCACTGACCAGTTTGATGTCGTCGAACAAACCCACACATCCGCTTAATGTACAAAAGTACCATGGACCGGTAACTGTCGTGGCAAGATCTACCAGCAAGCTTATAATGAATCAGGATACACTACAGGAACATTAAATATCATGCTATTACCAATCAATAACACCACAGGTACACAAGCCTATATAAGCCCCATACCCCGTAACCAACATACCTAATAGATATACCGAAAATGAAGATTCTCCTGGTCAGTGCGGTCCTCAAAGGCATGCGTGAGGTTATTATCCGCCGCGAGGCCACTCTCCGCCAGCAGGCGGTCCTTCTTCTTGTTCTGGGCGACGAGCCAGAAGCGCAGGAAGATGATGGCGAGGGACAGGCAGACGTAGCAGCCCAGGTGGACGCCGAAGGCGATGAAGTAGCGGGGGGCGTCTCTGTCGAGGAAGACTTGGGGGCCTATTCATGTCAACGTCAGTTTTTTCAACTTTGGATTTGGTAGGTCTGAGGTGGGAGGTAAGAGGGTGGTACCGATGGAGTTGCCGACGGCCCAGGAGACAAAGGTGGCTGCTACGACGGTGGACTTCTTGGTGGCGCCGGCGATGTTGCGGGAGACCATGGAGAGGCAGAGGGTCTGGGCGGACCAGAAGGAGAGGGTGATGTAGTAGCTGATGAGGAGGCCGACCTTGGTGCCCATGTTCTTGTTCTCGACGGTCATGAGGACGATGGTTCCGACGTAGGATCTGGGGTGAGACGTCAGGAAGAATAGACTCTCGGTAGCAGAGGAGACTCACGGGATGACAAAGGCCCCCATGACGAGCAGGTTCTGTCCGGTCTTCTTGACCAGCCAGGCGGAGCCCAGGAGGACGATGATAATATAAAAGCCCAGCACCATGGCCAGCAGCTGCGTCTGCAAGACAGAAAACTTGAAGCCGCTGATGATGATGTTGGCGAACGCGCCCAGACCGCTGGTCGGCAGGGTGGTGAAGATCTGAATGGCGCAGTAGCAGTACATCTGAGGGTCGCGGAAGGCCTCCCACATCTGGTAGGCGCGGAACTTCTTGTTCTGCATACCGGTCTGGTTGGCGCGGACTCGCTCGACCATCAGGTGCTTGTCCTCCTCGGTGAAGCACTTGGCGCGCATGGGCGAGTCGGGCATCCAGAAGATGACGAAGATACCCCACATCACGGAGATGACCCCGTAGGTGATGAACAGGGCCTGCCAGGAGTGGATGGCCTTGTCCTTGCCGATCAGACTGAAGCAGTATGCGAGCAGACCGCCGACGATCTGCTGGCCGCCGTTCATCATGTACCTGATTTTGTCAGAAGCATTGATATTGAAGTGGGCGATGGACGTACCAGTAGGTCACGGTCGCTGCCTGCTCTTCTCGCTTGTACCACATACTGGACAGCAAGACGAAGGACGGCTGGCAGCAGGCCTCAAAGATACCCAGCAGGGTCCGCACGATCACCATGTGGGTGAAGCTTTTGCAAGCGGCATGCAGAGCCAGCACGGTACCCCAGAGACAAATATTGATTCCCAGGTACTTGGCAAGAGGAACACGTTGAATGATCCAGTTGGTCGGGTATTCGACGATCAAGACGGCGATGTAGATACAGGTCGTCAACCAGGAGTACTAGAGCGACGGCATTAGCATGTTTCGCTCATACAAGGTATCTAGCGAGACAGAAAGGAAGAGGAAATGCACCTTTTGGCCATTCTGCAAATGCAGATCGGTTCGAATTCCCATGATAGAGGCAAAAGATAAGGTACCCTTATCCAGAGCCTGTAGGAAGTACGTCAAGATCATGATGATCAGCACGCGACGATCGATCATGCGTTTCAAACGCTTGCTGGTAGCTTCGTCGACATCGACCTGTCCGCGAGCCACATACTCCTGCAGATCCTTGTCCATCCGAGAGAAGTCGGCCTGGTCCTTTGTGAGCCCATCAGACAACACCCGTTCGACATGGTTGATGTCCTTGGCCTGCTTCCGGTCATCTCCAGCTCCGGGTGAGGTGGAAGTCACCGGGCTCGAGGCGACTTTTTCTGCCATGATGAATCAGAGCTTGTGATATGGCAGTCAAACGAAAAAACTAAAGCTGAGAGCGCTTCGAACAGATAAACAGCAGGTGAGCAGCACAGAGAGAGGTCCGACCGAGACGGAGACAAGGGGAGCTCTGGCCTTTTATCGAGAGAAAGCAGCCAGGATCTGTCCAGTCAAGGACAAACGACCAATTCGAGGCATCATTACCCCGGTCGCAATGGAAATCGCTGGGCGCATGGTTTCCTGGCTGGCTTGACTCTTTCCCCGGCTTTCTTGGCAACGCCTCCCCATGGGACGAATGACTCGAGACAACTGCGTCTGAGAGGTGGGCGGAGAGGAATGGCCCGAGAGCCCTGGCACGGTGAACCACTCAAGAGCTCTGGTCTGTAACCACTTTAGACACGGCCAATCGCTTCGCTCTCGATTCGAATTGGCTTCTGCTTGGCGTTGGCTCTCGGTGAGTCGATGGCCCGAAGCCTGCATCGTCCCACGCGGAGAATTCCCCCCATTTCTTCCGCGTATCACCGACGGCCGGCGGTCCACCCCGCACGATTTATAGCTAGATGAGCGAGTCAGACTATATTATTTGGGAGAGGGTGAGACAAAGAACTGATTGACCACTCCATAAAAATAAACAGAATGACTCCCAACAGACCCTCGCAGACCGAGGTCCATCAGACCGTCAAGCGGCTCATCACCAACCTGGTCAACATCAAAGACGCCACAGGGCAGTTCCTGCTGCGGCTTCAGGATGGTCGGGTTATAGACACCAAGTCCTGGCACGGGTGGGAGTGGACACATGGTATCGGGCTGTATGGCATCTGGAAGTACTATGAGATGACCGGCGATGAGTCCCTCCTGCGCATCATTGAAGACTGGTTTGCTGCGCGGTTCGCCGAGGGCGGCACCACCAAGAACATCAACACCATGGCTGTCTTTTTGACGCTGGCCTACGTCTACGAGAAGACGGGCAACGTGACCTACCTCCCCTGGCTGGATGCGTGGGCCGAATGGGCCATGTACGAGCTGCCTCGCACGCGGTACGGCGGCATGCAGCACGCGACCTACCTGACGGAGAACTACCAGCAGCTGTGGGACGACACCCTGATGATGACTGTCCTGCCGCTGGCCAAGATCGGCAAGCTCCTGCACCGTCCCGAGTACATTGCCGAGGCCAAGCGGCAATTTCTCGTTCACATCAAGTACCTCTTCGACACCCAAACGGGACTCTGGTTCCACGGCTGGACCTTCGAGGAGGGCGGGCACAACTTTGCGCGCGCGCGCTGGGCCCGCGGCAACAGCTGGGTCACCATCGTCATCCCTGAGATCATTGAGCTGCTCGATCTCGAGCCGACGGATCCAATCCGCATCCACCTCGTCGACACGCTCGAGGCCCAGTGCGAGGCCCTGCAGCGGGTCCAGGAGAGCGAGACAGGCTTCTGGCATACCCTCCTCGACCATCCGGACTCGTACGTCGAATCGTCCGCGACCGCAGGATTCGCGTATGGCATCTTGAAAGCCGTCCGCAAGCGCTACATTGGCGCACAGTATCGTCCTGTCGCGGAGAAGGCCATTGCGGCGGTGATGAGCGCGGTGGATGAGCACGGGGAACTTCAGAATACCAGTTTCGGCACGGGAATGGGCGATTCCTTGCAGTTTTACAAGGACATTCCACTCACGGCGATGCCGTACGGGCAAGCGATGGCGATCATGGCGTTGGGAGAGTATTTGCGGACATGTTTATAACTTCAGTTCGTTTGTTATCTTATGTGAGCCATAGATTGGTTGACCGGAGTTGGCTTGTATAAAGTTCTCTGCGAAGAATCCATATGTCAGTCTTTATATAATTTGATAAAAGGGTAGTCATCTTTCTCAAGAATTTAATTCACCGTGTTTCGTAAAGAATTCTCTTGACTGGTGCAGTTCCTCATCGATGAAGAGCATCGTAGGAGCAGTTTGTCAAGTGCCGGTTGGCTGCAGGTCGGTCGTAGAGATCAAATTGTGGAAATACCACAGTTCTGTGGGGAGTCACTATCCATGAGAGTGATTTGGCATGTACAGGATAACAGGATAACAGGACCTTGAAGTCGAGCTCAGGTGGAGCCACTGGGATCGGCCGTCGGGCCGGGAAAGGATTCCGAATTGCTTCAAGAACGACGGAATGGTAAGACGAACAATGCAAAACCAGAACAGTCCAACTGATCGAACGATTGGTATAAGACCGAGATCTGTAGACTCATTCGGCGACCGAAGTGTGTTGGGAAAATCCAACTCACAGTGTCGGATCCTGTAGCGACACCATAGAGACACGTGATTGCTGCAGCAGTTGGCAGGGACATTTCACCACAACGATGCCGACATGCTTTGATCTGAGCATAGCGACAAGTCTGGCTCTACTTTGTTGCTATATGCATAGCATGGTAGGTACTGTAAGCTGTTGCCGCGGACGCTGTCGGCTGATCGGTATTGACGTTACTGTGCCACAGATGCTTTGACCTTCGATGTCTTTCTAAAGCTGCAAAGCTGCATTCGGCCTATCTGGCATGCTCGATTGCGTCTCTGGTGATAAAGTGCAGATTCGATTCTCTGGACAACAACTTCAGACGACACACCGGAACTCTGCTACGAACAGATCAAACGCAACCAGCTCTTGATTCAAACAACAAGCTCAACCAGGTCGAATCCACAACACAACCCAAAGGTCTGGCCCTGGTTGACTAGCTGTACAGAAACCACTACCACAACTGGCAAAGAATACAGACATGAGGCAAGCTGAACAAGAAGAGTTCTTTGACTGGCAAGAATGAACCAGACTTGGCCATCTCTAAGCCTAAGATTCTTTCTCACCACTCACGGTGGCTGTGCTATGGATCCTTGATGGCAAACTTGAGCCGTTAAACATAGTAAAAAGGGATTGAAGAGCCAGTCAATTTCTTTCTGACACAGAATAGTCGACAGAGTTTATTTGTATCAAGTCATGCATCCCACTGCGGAACATGCCATTGTCGGTATACACACTGAGACACCACCACCCGCTTGACGTCTCCGCTGCAGGGTCTGACTGATGCGTGAGGAATCTAATTTAGGATCAATTCGATGGCATGTCAAAGTATATCTTTGTTTGTCGAGTGTGAACGGGTCTTTGTACGCTTTACGCCGTGGTTTCTTTGTTCTCCTCCGAATGCCGCCAGAGCGTCAATACGCGGATCCTATTGTTGTATTCACCTCAATAGGGAAAAGACTCAGGACATCCAATAAAAGGGCAAATGAATTCGATCTAACGGTACCAGGCATTCGACAAAAGTTACTCCATTCTTGAATAGAGAAGGGACAGTCTTTGCAACAGCAGCATAAATAGTAAGGATTCTTTCTCCTCGAAGACTCTCTGACTGCAAACATTTCTCTCATCCCGTTCTCTCTCTTAGGAGGTCTATACAAGATTAAACCAACATGACGGATCAGTCCAAGAAAAGGCGTGCAGCGGTTAGTGGCCCGACAGGAGCAGACAGGAAGAAACCCCGGCGCGCAAAGCCCGAAAACAGCGACTCGGATGAGCCCATCGCGGTAAGCATCTCTGTTCCAGAGTCTTTCGGATCTATTCTGACATTGACCGCAGCTCCACGAGATTCCCTCTCACCCTCCATCTCCAGATCTGCCGAGAACTACCCGTTCAAACGCTCCGGCTCCAGCTCCAGCCCCAGCCCCAGCAGCTCGCCAACCCGATGTCCCACTGGTCTCCACCGGATCCGTGGAAGCGATCTACAAGCCCTGTCTCCAGTGCGTTAAGAAATGGACCGAGGACGACTCGACCGTCTGCCCTCGGCCCCGCGACGCGCCCACCGGGAAGTGTCGTTCCTGCATCCGAGCCGGCGCAGAGTGCAGCTTGCTTCCGAATCACTTTTATGGTCCGTTGGCCGCGGCGCAGAAAGCCACTGGGCGTGCGCGACGGAGAGCATGCACTTCGCTTCAGAACGCGCTGGAGGCGTATGAGCGCAAGAACGAAGAGGAGACCGGGACCCCTCCTAGGGAGAACGCTCCCAAGGAAAACGCTCCTAAGGAAAATGCTGGATCTGGATCGTCGGCACAGGAGAGACCAGAGAGGGACGAGCTGCTGAAGGCGATCCGGTCGCTGGACAAGAATGTGTTTCGGTTGATGAATACCATTCGGGAAGTCCGTGGGCTGGAGCTCATCTCCGACGAGGCTTGATGTCTGGTGGTGTGGTCATTTCGCTTTTCTCGCATTTTCACATGTTCGGTTAGAGTCGGTTGCGTCCACGAGAGAATACAGCACTTCGGTTCTTGTATTTAGTAAGATGTCATTATTTCAAGGTCATTTCGGTCTGATTCTAGTGGCAGTTGGCGCATCGTGCATCGTCATTGGCTTCAAGATCTCAAACACCCTTGCTTACGAATCAACTGTCGCAATACGATGAAAGCACCCACCAAGTTGATTATAAATCCATCTCACTCCTACAGGTATAAATCTGTACACCCATCAGGGTCAGCTATGCGTATCAACAAAAATACGAACGAGTCGAACGACATGACCATGACCCTCAAATACCTCATCACCGGCGCCACAGGCGGCCTCGGCAAAGAAGTCCTCGCCTACTTCGTCGCCAACCGGCCCTCATCCGAATACGCAGCTGCCTCGTCGCGGGAGTCGAATCGAGCGCAGTTCGAAGAGCGGGGAATTGCCTTTCGCCATGTAGACTACGATGACGCGCGCACGCTCGACGCCGCCTTTACGGGTGTCGAGAATCTGTTCTTTGTTAGTACGAATGTCTTTGATAATGAGAGGCGGATCAGGCAGCATCGGAATTTCGTGGAGGCTGCCAAGAGAGCGGGTGTTAAACATGTACGTTTGGCAGTTACATAGAGGAGATAAGGAGCTTTCTGACTGGGTAGGTGTGGTATACGTCTCTGGCATTCGGGGGATTGAAATCGGATTCCAAGGCGGCGATTCAGCAGGCCCATCTGCAGACGGAAGATCTACTGAGAGAGTAAGCCCCCAGATTTCCGGACCATGTACAGTTCACTGATAAGTTAGGTCGGGAATCACCTTCACCTCCATCCGCGAAGGAGTCTACGCGGATGCATTCCCACTCTTCCTCAACTGGTACCCCGATACAACCACCGTGTCCCTCCCCGCAGACGGACGCTGCGCTTTCACTCTCCGAAAGGAACTCGGCGAAGCAAACGCCCGACTGATGCTCCAGGGCGGACACGAGAACGAGATCGTCCTCCTGGCAGCAGGGGAGACGATCAGTTTCGCCGAGGCGGTGGACGTGATTAACGAGACGACGGGACGAAACGTCCGCTTCCAGATTGTTTCTCCTGAGGAGTATGTGCGCTTGAGCGCGGCGAATGACCAGGGAGGCAAGCCTGCTGAGTTCTTCCGGGCGTTGGTGAGCTGGTACGAGAGTATTGCAAGGGGGGAGATCAGCCATACCGATCCGTTGATGAGGGAGGTGCTGGGTCGGGAGCCTACCGCGCCAAGGGACGCGATTCGGGGGATTTTGTTGGAGGATCGG
Source organism: Aspergillus quadricinctus (assembly GCA_022814375.1). Lineage (NCBI taxonomy): Eukaryota > Fungi > Ascomycota > Eurotiomycetes > Eurotiales > Aspergillaceae > Aspergillus > Aspergillus quadricinctus. The sequence continues at coordinate 78,397 of JAKLNT010000058.1, read as the reverse complement.
GATTATACTTGGCATCAGAATTATGTCAAGAGTAAATAGCCTGCATACGTACTCGCTAATTGAGGTCTTGCGGATCTCGGTATATTCTGCAACGTTGGAGGTCTCGCTCATTAACCATGAAGATAGGTAGAGAGAGGACCAAATATTTTTATACTCGATGCCTGTCCAAGGTCAGTATTTGACTAAAGCTGTCGATATGCTCTACACCCACGCAACCATCATCACCATCGAGTCCTCCCGACGGATCATCCAGGATGGGCCCTCCACGTCCAGAACAACCTAATCGCCGACCTGGACAAGACGGACAACCTCCAAGCCAAATATGCCACTGAAGAAGAGTACGATCTGAGCCCCGCATCGTCATCCCAGCCTCGTCTCCACATATGCATACAGCCCAGACTCTGCGAGCGGATCTGGGTGCCGCAGGTGAACTTCAAAGCGGAGAACTGCTATGCCGCGGCGCGGTGAGTATCCGGAGATGCTTAATTCAGGCAGGACGTGTTCTGGAGAGCATGGTGAGGCCTCGGTTCTGCCCATCTTTGAACTGGTGATTGTAATGACAGCATTTCGCTATGGAACGGGTTCCATGGCCTGCGTCGTGCGGTCGAGGTAAGTGTAATCCGCGGGTATCTCGGCAACATCGTCATGGATATCGCCGGTACGCCCTAGACGATGGCAGATATCTCTGCGTGGCACGCTGAAGATGTGGGGGGAGTGGAATTGAAGGCAAACAACCGCATCCTCGTGAGACTGGCATCATCTGCAAGAGCATCTCGTATCATCGACGGCCGTGTCGGTGAACGTGCTGGAGATGGGCGAGAAAGGTGATGGCTCGGGCAGGCTTGACGGAGTGTGTGCAGGCTCGCTGGCCGATGGAGAGCTGTATTGGGAAGATCTATGGAGAAATAAATAGCACTACGACTGATACTTGCATAAACTAGGCTACAGACTTGGCTTCACCCACAGAGTCTGGGAGTTACAATACGCCGTCAACCCGTTCAGTCCCCATTCGGTGCCAATTCCACTGGACTTGTGTCCTCCGAACGGCACCTTGGGAGACACGTCAAAGTGCGAGTTGATCCACACGCTCCCCGACTCGAGCTGATCGGCTATCCGTCGAGCTCGTGCCATGTCGCTGCTCCATACCGATGCTCCCAGCCCCGTCTCGGTGGCATTTGCCCGCGCAATGACATCGTCCTCATCCGACCACTTGAGCATCGGCAGGATCGGCGCAAACGGCTCTTCCTGCACGACCCGGGCCGACTCGGGAGGGTTATCGACGATGGTCGGGTGGATGAAGTAGCCTGTCGAATCCTGGATGGTTCCGCCGAGGGCCGTCTTGAGACCTTCTGTGGACAAGCTCTCGAAGAGGTTCTTGGCCTTGTCGTACTGCATGCCGTTCTGCACGGGGCCGAAAAAGACGTCGGGCTCGGTGCCGTCGCCGACCTTGAGGGAACCAACAAAGGCCACAAATTTCTCCCGGAACTCGTCGTAGATCTTCTCGTGCACGTACAGCCGCTTGACCATCATGCAGATCTGGCTTGAGCAGAGGAAGGAGAGGATCCCGATCTGCAACGTCAGTACTCGCAGCATTTGTAAACAGAGGCGAAATACCTTTGGAATGACCGCATCGATATTGACATCGTCGCAGACGATGGCTGGGTCGTTCCCGCCCAGCTCAAGCGTCACCCGCTTCAGGGTCTTCGCACAGCTCGCCATGACGCGCTGCCCGGTGAGCGTCGAGCCGGTGAAACTGATCTTGTCGATGCCCGGGTGCTCCGTGATCATGGGCCCCAGGTCATCGCCTCCGCTCAATGCTTGGACTACACCGGGCGGGAAACACTGCGCCGCCAGCTCGGCGAGCTTCAGGCCACAGTACGGCGTAAACGGGGAGGGTTTGACGATCACGGTGTTCCCCGTGTACACGGCGGGGACGATCTTGCCGACAGCGAGCAAGACGGGGAAATTCCACGGCACGATGGCCCCGCAGACACCGAGGGGCGTGTAGCGCTGAATGATCTTGTGTTCGTCCGTGTCTTCGATGACCGTTTCGGGAATCTCGATTGTGGGAATGGTTCGAGTCCACTGCACGGCCAATCCGACCTCCATGGCGGACTGGCTGAGCGGCTTTCCTTGTTCCTGCGTCATAAGCCGAGCCAGTGCGTCCTTGTTTGCTTCGAGTTTGTCGGCAAAGGCGTTGAGGGCGGTGCGACGCTCGTCGAACGAGGTCTTGGACCATTTTCGGAACGCTTGGCGAGCGGCATCAACGGCTCGATCGAGATCTTCTTGAGTGGAAACGGGGACCTCAGGGTTGGGTTGCTTGTTTGCAGGGTTGATGCCGTGACGGGTTTGCAAGGTGGTGGTCAACTCATTGTTGATGACATTGTGGAAGGTCTGGACGTGTTAGCGGATAGTCACCGAGGGGTGAGGATGGATGGAATACCGTAATGTCCAAAGACATGATGATGGATTGATGCACTTGGAGTGGTAGAATAGATTGGAAGAGAGATACATTTCACTGGCAGAGACGATGAGCCTTAAGTACGTTGCCCAGGCACGGATCCGTCCCCTCATTCAGTCCTTGGCCTACCCATTCCCGGAGTGGTTAGTATTAGGTGTTCTAATACTCTTTTGGTCCTATTTTCAGCCACCGAGACGCCAACAGTAATAGTTCGGCTCTAGTGTCTTGACTCTTGACTCTTGACCTTTGGCGTTTGCACCTTGAAAATGCGGGGAAATCCAATCGGTGTGGAGGTCGGCAGTCCGACAAACGACGGATATCGATGACGGGACTTATTCTCTCGAAAAGCATTTGAACTACTGAATTTCTCAGAATCATAATTGGTATGGAATGAAATGAGGAGGTTGAGCTGCGTGAGGATGAAGAAGCGAGGCCGTCTTAAGGGAAGATCTACACTGACAAGACAAGCACACCATTGCCCCTCAAGAAGGCAGGTCTGGCTGACAGAGATTGTTACAAATCATTGCTATCAACAGGGACTTCTCCCATCTAATGGATCCGCTGCACGACTACAGTTAAACCAGGATCTATCCAGCAGCACTATTCCTCTGGTGCAGTTCTCATTACATCCCCACCAAGTAATAATAGGCTTAATAGCCACTAACCATGAGCCATAGTGGAGAAGCAAATAGATATCAGTACTGACAACAACTTCATTCCAGTGTGTTGGATGAGAATCAAAGGATAATCCAGTAAAAATCTCAGTCACACATCTTGAACATGTTGGAAGTATGCAGAGATCTTCCGAGACTAAGCAAATGAAGTACTCACAGCCTTGAACGGCCTCGTAGCCATGAGAATCTCACTAATGGAGCAAGTTCCGAGCAACACATGTCATTGAATCAGACCACTTTCCAATCCATGCCCTCCGTTCCCTTCAAACCACAATATCAGTGCCTTGCAGCTCACACAAAAGCCATCAGCATGATAGCATCTCTGACCCATGCGGTATAAGGCGGTTGCCGTTATCAAGTGTCGTCTTGGTGCGTTCGGCCAGTGAGGGCTGTTCTCTATGATTCGGTATTAATTAATTACTCAAATTCCAAGGGTCAGGGCCCTGAGAGCTGGTGAGAGTAGCTGGTCTTTGCTGTTAAGATATAAAGATAGACTTATTAGATTTAAGGGTTATATCTTTATACTAAAAGTACTCGCTTGGGTATTTATTTTCCAGATAGACCATTGACTCACAACGAGCGCAGATATCTTGATGGTCCTTAAGTTTCCGCCGATATACTTCAACAGCCATGGGGTAATTATTGATCATCCGCTTTATCGCGATTCCAAGCATCAAGGAAGTCACTTGAAACGCAATAGCACCGAGAGCTCCTGCTGTGTCAAAGGCTAGTGCTGCATGATTATGGAGCAGTTTAAGAGCTGTGTTACCGGCCCAGAAGAGGTCAGAATCTGTAGTAATTTGCTACAGACATAGCATGAAGCTTGGCATTCTCGAATAGCCTTGCGAGAGTCTGCACCAAACCAGCCCCATCATTTGCCACTAACAGAGCAAACCGAGTAGTGATATCGTGGCAGTTCCAATAGAGAGTATGGTACACCGGTGTAGGGTTAGATCTTTGTTCACCCTGAGCAGAACGCGCACTGAGAAGAGGATCATTAGCTTAAAGCGGAAATCACATAGTAAGCAAGATATCTTATAGATGAGATATGAGATCTAACTGAGTATTTGTCATGCTTATATGACTAATGAATTCCAGAGCAGTGAATGGTTTAACAGTTGTTTCATCAACTTGAGTTGATTCCATTTTCAGCCCGCGCGCTCATACACTAGGCCCATGGAGAGCTTTTGCAAGGTTGTAAGCCTTGTATCCATGCACACCTTTTCGTCAACGATGATGACACCGAGATGCAATACGTAATGGAACGTGTCCAAGATCCGTGGCAAGACTGACTCGATTCGCGTATCATCTGAAGCTAATCCATAGCCTCCGTCCGCCCGTGTACTACCAGGACTCGTTCCCACGCTCTCAAGGCCAGATAGCAGTCTCTGGAACAAGTAGAGTCTCCACACTGTTGTCATCTGCGTTAGAATGCGTCGCATGTCTTAACTTAGAGGTTATTCGGCGGACCTGGAGTAAACCCAGCTTCGTGATTCTCCATATCAACATATGCTAATGTTGTGCAGAAATATGGCTGGTCACAGTAACCCAGTCCTAAGAGAATGCTTCTTAAGGATATGTCGATTAGCGCCCAGGTGGGGTTGATGCCTGACAGCTGCATTCCTACCAAGTAGCCTTCATCATGTGTGTAGTGGGGCCCTGAATGCCATAAAAAACATTCACTACTCTGTGAGTAGTTCTATCCTAACAACTGAGTCCTAGCTTGACCTGACAGCCTATAAGTGAAAGTATTGAGAGTATGATTGACAATAAGGTGGGTTCTTAATACATTCTTTGACTTGGGCGCCATATATGCATTGTACAAGTCTGCTTATATTTATATATACAGGATGGCAATCCGTCTCTGTCCTCTCACGCGGCAGGCCTGATTGTCGACATCTCAACTAGACTGGCTGTAGGTTGGATATGGGTTAATCCGCACCATGCCTGATCCAACCCATGCGGATTATGGGTTGATCCACCACCTATTCAACCCACCCTTATATCCACGCGGCCCACGGGCCGCGGGTTAGACTGCGGATAATATGGCTATCCATACTATCTAGTCGGGTGGCCTCTAGTATTCAGATTACCACCTATTTTTCTAGTATTCTAGCCACACGACTAGGATATCTATATATTTTATTAAGTACTATGATAGTAGATTATATAAATATTATATATTACTTATTATATAAGCTAAAATAGACTTATATAGGGGGGTAGAGGGATATTCTAAGGGTAAGGTGAAAGGTAGTACAGACTACAGAGATATAGTAAGCCGCAACATTAAAGGGGTCGGTTATATCTTACCACTACCATCCTAATTACTATCCTCTGAAATCAGGGTGCAGTTCAGCAGACAGCAAGGTCTTAGAATAGTTTAACAAGGTCTTAAATTACCATAGATATCCCGAGACCTTACTGAGCTAAAGTGTTGGAAAGGTTCAACAAGGTCTTAAAAGAAATATTAAAGACCTCGTTGAACTTTTAAGTTTGTATTTACACCCACTTATCCATGCCTTAGACTCACCCTCACTGTGGAGCAGTGAGGGTGCGCCGCACCAATTCCGTCATTTCCGTGATTTGCACTGATTCCGTGATGTTAGATGTACCTTTTATATAGTATCACCATATAAAAGGTACATCACGGAATTAGTGTAAATCACGGAATCAGTGCGGCGCACCCACTCCGGCGCGGCCGGAGTGGGTGAGCTTAAGGCATGGATACCTAGCTGTAATATTAAAATCGCCATATAGTAGCCTTAGTAGGGATTTGAATCCACTATAAAAGGTGCATCACGGAATTAGTGCAAATCACGGAATCAGTGCGGCGCACTGGAGCATAAGGTCTGAAAATATGCCAAGATGAAGTTGAATAAGGTCTCAAATTCTTTACAGATCATATAGAGTTTAAGACCTTGTTAAACTTTTTCTTGGCGATAACTTGAGACCTTGTTGAACTGTCAACTGCCTGCCCCTCTAAAATCTCAAATCTACTATAACACTAGTTTTTCTTAGTAGATCTAATATTTTTATTTTATATATAGATAGATAGGATTATTCTCTATCTATAGATATAAAAATACTCCCCTATCTAGGCCTAGATTAGGTTAGATAAGCTTATCAGTTCCTAGAGGCCCGAGGCCCTAGATCATGTGCACCCAATGGTTAAACTTTAACCCATATCCATATATCGATATGGGTTGGATCAGGCCTCCCTAGATCCAATCATCCAACCCAAACTGCAGATTGGGTGGGTGGGATATGGATTTGTGGATTGGGTAAGCGAGTCTAATATCAAGAATCTCCGCGGAGACAGCCGGTCAGCCGGACGAGTCATGATGTCACCATGCGGGGTTAGTTGAACGACAGAACGAGTCTGCTATTATCTCTCCTTTTCCAATCTTTAAAATTGCCATATAGTAGGTCCCTACTTAGGCTGGCCGTAGGGAAATGGGCGGGAAGGGAAATCAATATGAGACCAGGGATAGGGATGGGATTCCCATAAGCATAAGGTAATATTAAACGGGAAGGGAAATCCCATGGGAAATCCCAAACCTTAATTTATAAAGTAAAAGTGGGGTAAAAGTGGAGTAAAATAGCCTATTATTCCCTACTATAGTATATAGTGATTTGATTCCCTACTATGGCAATTTTAATATTACACCTAGTCCCAGTCTATGGTAAGACCGTAAGTGGGTGTTAAATACAGACCTAACCAAAGTTTAATACCTTAAGGTCTCAAATTATATGGTTCTATGTTAATTACATAGAGTTTAAGACCTTACCAAACTTTTCTGAGAGCTTGTTGAACTGCATATCCGGGGCAGATAACAGACAGCGCAGGCGGGGAGTCCCGGGACCCTCCACATGAGGGGCTCCATATTTCACACGATAATGACGATATATAAGCAGCTATCATTAGCATGACCTCCCCCTTCTTCGATACGCCCACACTGCAACATGGTCGACTTCACCCTCTCCAGCTCCGAGCAGCAAACAAGAGCGGCAGCGCGCAGCTTCGCCGCTGCCCACTTGGCTGGCGCTCAACAAATATATTCGCACCTCGCAACGCCCGAAGAGCGATTTCAAAGTCTCCAGCCCATCTATGCCGCTGCAGTCAAGGCTGGTCTTATCAAGGCCCAGGTGCCGGCCCAGATCGGGGGCGACGGTACTAATCTAGTCGACGCTGCTCTCGTAGTAGAGGAGTTCTACGCCGTCGAGGCATCCGCCTCGTTAACCATTTTCGGAACCGAACTGGGCTTGACTCCTCTCGCGCTGGCTTACCGGCCGTCAGTACAGAAATTTCTGGATCCATTTCTTGCATGCGAAGGGGCGCCGCTTGCTTCCTTGGTGTTTTCCGAGCCGGCTGGCGTGGTATGCTTTTCCGCCCTCTTCTGGTCCTAGTATATTTCATGTTTCTCACATCTTTAGGCAAATTGGCTGGAACCCGGAGCGCCCGGGTTGCAGACAACAGCACGCCGCGAGGGAGATGAGTGGGTCCTAAATGGCGAAAAGATATGGGCGACCAACTCCGCAGGTTGGGACTTCCGAGGCGCGGATCTCAGTTGCGTCGTATGTCGATGCGTTGATGAGGACGTGGTTGCGCAGGCTTCCTGCCCTCAAGACCTCATCATGATCCTGCTGGTTACCCGGGAGGATATCCAGAGAAACGGACCGGACTGCTTCCAGGTCCTCAAGCACGTTGAGACGGCGGGACACGAAGCCACGTCTGGTCCCCATATCAAGGTAGGGTGACCCTCGTTTCTTAAGTTTGCAATGACGCTAATAAAGAAGTACACAAACCTCCGAGTCCCAGTCGAAAACGTGCTCTGCGCGCCAGGCACCGGTGCTCCCATTGTGATACACTCCTTTGAGATCTCGGGTAGGTGTTGCCGCCCCCGAGACAGAACCAACTGACAATCACAGCAATGCTTGTAGGAGCAATGGGCGTCGGAGTCCAACGAGCCGTATTCGACGCGGCCCTGGCATTCTCACGCGATCCACGCGGTGGCACCGTCCCCATCGCTCAACGTCAGTCCGTCGCGGATCTCCTGATCAACATCAAAATGCGGACAGAGACATCGCGGTATCTGACGTGGAAAGCAGCGCACTGCTTGACAGCCGGACCTGGCGAGCATGCACAGCGGCGGGAGCATGCACTGCTTGCCAAGGTATATTGTTCCGATGCGGCGGTGCAGTCGTGTCTTGACGCGATCAACGCGGTGGGGGTGTAAGTATCCAATCCGATATTATCTGCACAAACTAACGCAGTTTGAAGGTCTGCGTATAATGTTGAGATGCCTTTTGCCACCCTCCTCGCAACGGCGCTTGTCCTGCCCATTTTTGACGGAGGAAATGTGGGCATCCGCAGACGGGCATTGCAGGATTTGTTCCTTGAAGAAGGATACCAGCCATGGGGAACGACATTCGGCTTCGATAACTAGTAGATATGTCCTACATGCTGAAATGCTTGTGAAAGGCATTCAGTGCTGTGATCTCATTGTTCATTCTACGTATGGCGTCCTTTCTGCTGTCTTTGTGTCTTTTGTTCTATTCTCTTAGTGTGCTGCGGCCATGGCATGGACTGCACATATTGTGACTTTTGTGAGCTACTGATCACGTTGAGGAAAATTGATTTCATTTATCAACCATTAATTCAGTAGCAATCAAGGAAGACCAGAAGCAACACTTGATTACATCGTCTGATTTAGTATACTGACGTGTCCGTTTTCCGTCACGATGACTTCATCTCTTCTGGTCTTCTCGTCCCCGAAGTGAAAACCCTCTGTACCATTGTTTATTCTCCTCCATACCATTGTATGCTCCCATTACCTCTCTACACCCAGACAAGATGAGTAGTATCCAGAATAACAGACCAACAACGCGTTTCCGGGAAGCCTTGAAGCAAGGTATGTCCGCGCTACTCCTTGCCGGAATCTCCTAACACAGATACAGGGAGATGCCTCATCGGACCCGGAGTCTTTGATGGGATCTCAACACGCGTTGCAAGCAAGATCGGGTTCGACTTCCTGTACCTGGCCGGCAGCGGAGCCACGGGCTCGTACTGCGCCGAACCCGACCTCTCCGTCATGACCCAGACCGAGTTCTTCGAGATGGGGCGCATGGTCGCGATGCATACCGATCTCCCCATCATCGCCGATGCGGATACCGGTTTCGGCGGACCACTCAACATTGCTCGCACCGTGCGACTGTACGAGCACGCGGGGATCGCGGGACTCCACATTGAAGACCAGGTACGACATCGCTCCCGATTCTCACGCACGTTGTCCGTATTGACTGCAATCGCATCAGGTATTTCCCAAGCGGTGTGGCCAGCTACGAGGGAAAGACGTCGTGGACCTGGAAGTCTACATTGAGCGCGTGCGAAGCGCGGTCGAGGCACGCCAGGATCCGGACTTTGTCATCATCGCGCGGACGGACGCGCGGCAGGCCAAGAAGTTTGGTGGTCCCAGCGCCGGATCGGAGGCCTTCCATGAAGGGGTCAAGCGGCTCAAGGCTGCTGTTGCTGCCGGGGCCGATATGGTCTTCATGGAATCCCCGCGTACCGAGGAGGAGTGTCGGACCCTGGTCAAGGAGATGGGAGATGTACCCGTTCTGATCAATGTCCTTCCCAATGTGAGCAGGTCTAGCTGAGGGAATACACCGCAGATGTGCTGACATACCGCTGCAGGGCCTCACACCCAACTTCAAGACATCCGATTGCAATCGGCTGGGCTTTCGGGCTGCGATCTACCCGTGTACCGGGTTTATTCCTGCCATGCTAGCCATGCAACGGTCGTATGGTGCTCTGAAAGCCACAGGAACGGACCTTCAAGCGTGCGAGGGAAAGACGATTAAGGATTTCTTCGACCAGGTTGGGTTGGCCGAGGCGTGGGAGTTTGATGCTAGAATTAGCGATTTTAGCGAGAAGCAAACTGGGGGGAAAGGGGCTCAGGAGGAGAGTTGAAGGTCATTCCATCTATCTCCTTCTTTGTAATGCATATCAATTTGTTCGTCCAGATCACCGGCTCTCTTATCTTCTCGTATATGACCAGCATAGGCACTTAGGTCCCGATAACGAGAATCATTTTCGGCGCAATGACAAATGGAAGTTGCCGGAGTTGCAGGAACAGCAATGGTCACTGACGCCGGCACTTACAAAAGCGGAAGAATAGAGAGTCTCCGATGCTCCTCGCAACGATTCTCAATCCTCGATTTCTCTTCGTCAGCGATCACTCGGTTCTATCACAGAGTATAAGCTCATAATTGTCTAGCCAAGATACGCAACGGATACTCCATATTCCTCAATTTGAGAGATAACTCCAGCCACCGCTTGTTACAGTGTGCTTGTACAAGACCGTCAATCGCCTCCTGATCATGCAATATACAGTCCTATCGCTGGTAGCTCGGGCTACCTGGGAGCCACACTCTTGGATCAGTTGAAGAGTGCAGACCTATCCAGATACTACAAACTGTTTGCATTCATACGGCTGTAAAGCAGTACTTCACCAAAGTCCTGGAGATAATATGCAGAACAAGGCCAGTGTGCACAACAGCATCTTGCAAAATAGAATAAATATTCTCTTCTTCCTGATCGATTCAATTAGCTGGAGCCGTCAAGAGTCCTTTATTAAGGGGTTGGCAGAACTGAGCAGACGACCGCACAGGATGTGCATTGTCTTCATGCAAGTTATCATCCCTGGGTACTTATATTCCCAGCTGCTGACTCTTATTGCGAGATTTAGACCTGTGGAGCAAGGCGTTCTCCACCCATGCTGGAGCTTCATTGATCGTCTTCTATTCGACGATGACCCCAGCCTGTATGAGATTCAGAATCTCAGCGGTCCTTGCTCCCGGTCATGCATCAGGTTAGTCCGAGGCTTTCAGCACTTTCTCAGTCTCATGAACTTTAGGCCGTGGAAACAAACAGTCGGATCATTGAGCTGAGCGAATCTCTCAGTGTGGACAGTTACATATTCTGCCCCTGCTTGGTTTGTAAGTTATTCTTTACCAAGCAGCCAGGAACCTAGTATCGACTACAGACGGTAAACAAGAAGGAGTCAGGCAATGGTATCGATTCAAACCGCTGCTATTGTGAGAGCAGCTAAGCAACTGGGCGAGTATACAATCGCAGTGGTATGGACCACTTGGTGAGTAATTTCTCGCGGAATAGCAACCGAGTCCAATCTCGCGGCGAACAGCCTGGCCGGTCTGCCATTTGCTTGACACCACCATGGTGTAACTTGTACGTCGAGATACTCGGAAGATATTGCCATCTGACGCTATTCCCCATGGTCGAAAGTCGAAACGGTTGATACCTCCCGGCAAGTGGTCGGGTTGCTTGGAAAGGTCTCCTGAAGGTCCTATGGCTGCGGATGCGTTGGTAAGGTTTTTAATACGAACGTTCGTCCAGGAGGATATTGGCGTCAATACAATGGCTACTGGCTAGGGGAATAGTGGGTGATTAATAAGCGATTGAGTAGCAGAAGCGACAGCAAGTATGAGTCATGTAGGGTAAGCCCAATTCCTTGTATAGGACCTGGTCAATTACATGACTATTAAGAACAAATTCAGTCGGTTTACTTCCTCAACTTGCTGACTGTCTGTCTGTCAGGAAACCAGCAATTGTATATACGTACTCAGGCCGACACATTAAGAGAATCAAAATGTCTTCATATGATGTCCTTGTCACCGGTTCAGCTGGCCACCTCGGCACTGCTCTCATGCTCTCCCTTCCTTCGCTCGGCTTTAAACCTTTTGGCATCGATATCCTGCCCTCCACCACCACCACAAGTGTAGGATCAATTACAGATCGAGCTTTCATCGCCTCCATCCTAAAGACCCAACCAATCAAACACGTCCTCCACGCTGCAACATTGCACAAGCCACACATCTGCAGCCATGCTAACGAGGACTTTATCTCGACGAATATCCTCGGAACGCTAGTCCTCCTCGAAGAATCAGCCAACTACAGCCAAAGGATCGAAAGCTTCATCTTCTTCAGCACGACCAGCACATTCGGCATGGCACTGAGTCCCAAGCCGGGATTACCCGCCGCCTGGATCGACGAAACCGTCGTCCCCGAGCCCAAAAACATATACGGCGTGACAAAGGTCGCAGCGGAGGATCTGTGCGCGCTGGTCCAGAAGCAGAGCGGCATGCCGGTGCTGGTTCTCCGTACGAGCCGGTTCTTCCCCGAGGAGGACGACGACGAGGGCCGCCGCGCGGCCATGGACGATGAGAATCTGAAGGTTTTGGAGCTTGCGTATCGCAGATGCGATATTGAGGATATCGTGCGCGCGGCGGTCTGCGCGATGCAGAAAGCGAGGGATATTCGCTGGGGAAAGTACATTATCAGCGCGCCTCCGCTCTTCAAGAATGAGGCGAACACGCTTGACAGGCTCAGTCGTAACCCAGCGGAGGTGTTTAATGAGATGTGTCCGAGATTAGGTGCTGTGTTTCAGAAGAAAGGGTGGAAGCACCTTCCGAGGATTGATCGGGTGTATGATTCGAGCAAGGCGATGATGGAGCTGGGATGGGAGCCACGATATACATTTGAAAAGACGGTGGAGAGGTTGGCAATGGGTGGAGAGTGGAGGAGTGAATTGACAGCGAAGGTAGGCAGGAAGGGGTACCATGCTGTGAGCACTGGGGTTTATACAAAGCGATAGACTGGATACAGGGAGTAGGAGAGGTTATCACAATCGTACAGCCTAGCCTTCCTTGGTCACGAAAAGTGTTTCCAGTAAAGAGGACGAGCAATGATGATTGGAGTACGCGTACTTTCGCTGATTTCTGAGGGTAGACGATGTCAGGGAGGCAGGCGGATATGCAAGTCGGACATAATTCTTTATAGCTGACAGGAATGGATATATTGAAATCGTCAAAGACTTGTTGGGAGCAGGGGTTGATATTGGATCTAACACACTGGCTGAACACTGTTGTTTACTGTCGGAAGGTGGATGCGTCTCATAGCCTTTCACTGTCCTCTGGTACATCTCCTCCGCAACCACAGACTGAACTTGCTTCCGAACTTTAGCATAGTAACCAAGATTCAAAAGCAGAATGTCAGTCTGGGTCCCCTGGTAGGGCTGTCAGTAGCTACGTCACTCGAACCCAGAAATTGCCACTCCCGGCCAAACAGCGGGCCCACATATACATATACCATCGCGACATGCCAGCTTCGACGATAGAATCCAGGAGCCTACCTGCCCGTCTCAAACGGCAGCTTCAGTATGCCGAATATCAGCCTGTCTCGCGCAATATCTCCAAAGGGTCGGGTGCGGTTCCGCCCCCGCTCCAACGCTATACAGGCCCTTCCTCTGAATTCCCACAGAATCGGTGCGCAGAGTAATGGATGGCCGAGAGGGTTCCGTACCGGACAGATGCGAAATATACCTGTCCAAGAGACAACAAAGGATGATGCACAAATTCCGCAATCGACCTCAGAGAAGGAGGCGACGTCGACTCGACCTGTAGTTGTGGACTCAAAGGGGAAGAAATACTACAGCCTCAAGGACTACAGGGAGGGTCCAAACCCCGAGAGTGGCCCACTGGATAAAGACTATGATTCGGAAGGTGTAAGGACTCATAACAGGGATGTGGACGACAGGCATAAGAAGGATTGATGGCTGGATGTCTTTTTGTGCAGTACTGCTTCTTCTTTTCTCTTCATGTATCATATTGCTTTTGTCTGTAGGAAATCAGTATAGACACGAGCTGTACTTATTCAAATTGAATCGAGCTATTTGCTCTACTGTGGTAATAGAGTTTTATTCGGGTATATACAGGAATGTCCCAGTTGCTGCCTAAATGACCCCAGCATAAGAATGATACAAGCAGAAGGATAAAAGTCGCATAACAAATCACATTTCCATTCATTAATACTTCCTTTTACTACTTCTTTCTAGTTCTGCAACGCGCCCTGAAAGCCGTAGGAGTCGCTTCTGTAGCATCTACAATCTATAGTCAGCTATCCTCCCAATAAAAAGCGGCATGACACCGCTGGTAAGCAATCGTGACTTATGCAACCCTTCTCAACAGTTGAAGAGCCTTGTTCTAGACAGTGGTATACTCACACTGAGATTGATATTCTGCGGCACCCTATATTCCGCCACGGTGTATCGGTAGATAGATGTACCGCCAACAATGGCTCCAATTATGAACGCAGTTAGGCTCATTTATCGTGTAATGTCAGCCAACAGGCAGGTAGAAGGGGTCTTCGATTTATGCCAACCCTCTGCTAAAGGCACTGTATGTTCTGGTTGCAGACATGATTGATTGGGTATTTAGGGATCTGTCTGTATAAGAACGGAAGAACATTGCCGAGTATTGAAAGTCAAATCTGGGCTGATTATCAATGAACGCTGATGAGAGGGAAACTATATACCTGTTGAGGATGTGGCCTGACCCAGAGGCGAAAGCCCGGAGATGTGATATCGAACCAGAAGTGTATATCACCTCTACCATGGTTAGTCGAAGACAATTTGGCTCTGCGTTCTTTTATACCAGGAGCTTTCTCATATCCGTGTGATCCAGAGGCCTGTTCTAACTCTAGAATAAAGTCATGTGTCAATGCTCGCTTCAGAATAACCCCGTATGACGAAATGCAACAACGCGTTTGTTGACCGGGCCCGCTTTATACTGGTCACAAGACGCAGTACCATTAAACAACAGTTATTTACTGCAGCAGAAGGTTATATGCCATGACGACCTGTCTAGAAGTCAAAACTAAGCTCTGTCAGGTCGGCGGTTCGATATTTGCCTCTATGAGTCTAAGCCAGCTGCTGTGGAGGATTGCAACGAATAAGGTTTATTCAAGCTTGTCCAATAGTTCAGGTATAACTGTATAACCATCTTCAGTTCTTGCAGATCGGAGCTGGCTATATATCCCAGGGACCTATGGCCTCTAGTCACACGACTCATGTAAAAACGTCAACCAAAGATCGTCTTCACCAATCAATCCATTGTATTTACCTCTATGCAAGGAGTCAAACAGGCGACCAATAGTCGACTCGGTGGTGTAATAGGGAACTGTCTTCTACGGTTCACCTCTCAACGTATGCCACATTCTGCCTCCGACCCCTTCCTAGCTACTAGGGTTGCAGTTTATGAAACGAGGCATTCCCAAGATGTGTAACGCTATGGCCCATAGATCAGAAGTGGAGCAGTGAGTGGGGCAGGAGAACTATGTAGAGCGGGAAAAGATAAGCTTACTCTCTGGACTCTGGATGAAGGCCTAGAACTTTGATCAGCCAGAGGAAGAGGATAAGAAGGCAGGCTGGGCCCACACGAGAAGATGACAGCTCTCGCACTCACAGCATGGTTCTGCAAAGTCGAGACAATATTTCTGTACCTGCTACTCATTATGAAGCGGAAGACCTTAACAGCCTCAGTGGCAACTGGCACCTTTAGAGAAGATCTTCATCCTTACGGCAGTACCGACCATTGTCCTTGATTCTTCTCTCTGCATATGCCAGGTATCCGACAGTCACCTTTGTCTTTCAAAGTCAAGCAGACCGGACATTGTTGGGTCCAGTATATTCGACATTCCATTGTCCGCCATACCTGTCTCAAGTCTTCCCGTCCTTCTGGGAGCCATACATCGCCATATCTACAAAGGCTGTGCAAGTAGTGACTGGACTGGGAAGCCCATCACCCTCATCATCGAAGTGCATAAAGAGGCTATTCAGTGATAAGCAGAGAATCCCACAGAACGCAGGTCACGTGTCCGATGAGGTTTCGCTGAGGAGGAGACTGGATTGTCGATATCGCAGTCTATTCATGTTTAGGACGTGGCAGTTCCTGCCTGTATCAAGAGTTTCAAGTAACCGAACAAGCGATGGTGGCTCTTGTATGGTTGAAATCCGGCTGTTGATTCAACGACGGAACTAAACAAGATTGAGTGCTGCGAGTTCATACATATAGAGAGCTTGCTTAAGGATGGTGTTCTGTGACAGATCCCAAACAAAGTCTCGTTTATCGAGGACTCTGTGACAATTCCATGACCGTTAGTGGTCTAGGAATTGGTGGTCCTCTGCGGAGTGTCATGTCAGCATAACTATGACGCACAGGAGGTGTTTTCAGTGTGAACCACCCATGCACCTGAGAGTTTACCACAATCTTACTGTGGTATTGTAATGAGAAGTAGTGCTGTCCTCAATCTTAAGGTAATTCATTTCTGTTCATAAAGGAGATGACATTGGACACAGGGGATGCGGACCCCGCACCGTACCATGAAATCAGAAAAGGGCCTCCGTCATCGACTTCGGAATCGTATATAGTGCTCGTTCCCCTCCTAAACACATCAGTTCTCTTTTGAGCGTGAGAGATCATTCAATTGTAAATTGACCATTCGAACACTTGTCAACCACAATCTAACTACAGTCGTTATGGCACCACCAGCAGGACAACAATACGTCGACATTGAAATCAAAGATGACCTGAAGTACGACATTCGGATCGAAAATGCTCATATAGACAGGTATTTACTTCCAAATCTTCTGAATCCTCAGTGACTTGCAGTTTGTCTGACATCTCTTAGCGGCGAGTTCTACAGGGAGGGTGATCAAAACGATACCCTAACCACCGACGACATCGAAGATATGATTATTCGCCATAACGGCGGCATGCGGCTTGTCTGTTCCTGTGGCGAAGAAAAAGGCTTCAAAGGGCTGCAAGGCACCCTCGACCTCGTCGACGATGTAAAGGATGCCAGAATCTGCACCCTAGCATGGAATGCTTCCATGGAGCCAGGCAAAACAAATATGTTCACGCTGCGTGATCATGACCCGCGATACAATATCAATATTGGAAAGTGGAACGAGTCTGGTATCATGGGCAAGGTTCCTGTTACCATTAGCGAGGAATAGGGGGCTTATGTTCTTGTGTGGCTTTTCGTGCATGCGAAACTCATATATGGAGCTTTCATACAATGGGGGCTCGAAGCGTTAATACCCCTTCAGCTCCCACGCTACATCCCACTGAATTCTAAACACCTACTACTTTGTATCGAGATATGAGCTAGTTTAATCTAATTCGTTGTTCCACTACATTTTCTAAACAACCTCTCGTGTGCGTTACCGTGTACACAGCCATGTCATATGGTCCTTGATAGCAGGACTTGGAGACTTCGGGAATGGAAAGACTGCGCTGCAATAGTTGTAAGAGGAGCAAATTGTGAGCGCTGAGCAATACGTCACAGAGACAGACCGAAAGGCATGAACACGCTTGATAACCATATGGACCGATCTCCTGACCCGGAGATCGGATCTCGGATCAAGAAGGTACCTCCGTAGTCCGTAAGGTGCAACGAGTCCAGCCATACTTGTAGAGCTAGCCTAGTTCCCATCCAACGAAGCGCCTTAGTTCTTCAATTTCGTTACTTTTCAATTTGGCCTGGAACTGAAGATTCTCAATTCTCCGAAGACATCTTCGCAGAATAATCATCCTGTAGCCATCTTTCCACTTCCCATGAAAAGACCGTCCCTGGCGCACCGGCTGCTGCATGCCAGGTGGTTGCATGAGATTCTCAAGCACATCGAATCGATTCGCCAGCTCTGACTGGCGAATACACCTCTTACTGTGCCTATGGAACCTGGAGGCTCGTGCTAATCTTGATCTTGATGAATAAGCTTTGTCGTGTTGCTGTTTGAACCCTCTGTGGTTCACCATTGCTGGTTTCTGAACCACCAGGCTATAGAGGAAGAATAGAGGATCTGGGCGTGAGAGATATTGGCCGATCCCTTAACATGTCATATGCACTGATTGGATTATGAGTGCAGAAATTTTGTAACCCAGAGTCTCTTTATATAAACACAATGATCTGATTAATCTGGATTATCACGCTACTGCTGCGTTGGTAGATCATTCCACCTTACTGATCGTCAGGAGATTTTGTGGCCTAGGCTTCGCTCATACCTATTTACCTTGGTTGTAGATAAGCTCGACCGCCGGTTTCAAGGAACGAACCAAGTAAAATCAAGTCGACCTTATACTAACATCTCGCGTGTTAATCACCAGAGGTCCAACTTCGGAGTTTAAGGAGTGCACATGTAGGACGTGTCTGGTTAGCGAGGTTTGGAACATCAAGCAGTTCAAGTATCTTCGATCGCGAACTAATATCTTCTAGATCTGGGCATGATAGATTTGTCCTGAAAGACATAACAAAGGACATTTATACAAACTCATCGAGAAGATAAAGCCTCAGCTCGGTGAAAGTCGCTACCTTCGACTCCCGTACGACACTATTCCAGACCACTGGATATTAGTGTATAGATACTAGACGAATGACTTCTTTCATATTGTCCGGATAGACATTCCAATGCAAACTCGGAAGCAGATTTTAACGATTTGCCTTGCTAGGCATTGCTGAGCTGCCTGAAAGGCATATCTATATTTTGACCGCCAAGCATGATGCAGATCTAGTGACTTCTTCTGTGACAATGTAACTGAGCTTTCTCTCTGGCACTGTCTCTAGTACTCCCCTTGCAGAACTACAGCACTGCCTCGTTCTGTGCATATGATGTTGGTATAGGGTCGCAGCGGGCCTCAGTGGCCGCGGCCGCCAACACACTCACAGTGCTCAGATCAGAGCCTCAGATAAGAGTATGGTGATGACTACAACAAATGTCTTTCTGGATATCACCTGCTATGCTTGGAGCATCAAGCACATACGACCATAGGGTGTGGAGAACAGGGCTTCCCGTCCGCTCAGCCGTACTTAAGCCACACGCCGGCCGGTTAGTAGTTGGGTGGGTGACCACCAGCGAATCCCGGCTGTTGTATGTTTTTGCCCTTTTTCAGTTCCCGATGTCTTTGTTTGAATCCCTCGACCCCAATGAAGATTTGTAGTAAATGACTTGCTTGCCAGTTCTCTGTGTATTCCCACGATTGTGGTATCTAGGTACTCTTGATCATTTGTGGTTGGAATGGTATTTTGGTCATATCCAAATATGGTGAGAATGCCCATGTTATCGGCCAAATAGTAGGCAATGAGAAAGGCCCTACACTCTTCCAAGGTCATTGCTAGATCCTTGAAAACGCTGTGCCAAGTTTCCTTGGTTGTACCATGTCCGAATGGTTGCCTGTGACTAGGCTGACTGGGGGGTTGTGGTGAACAATTGCGCATGAAAAAGGTAATACTAGCACTCTGGTTTTGTTTCCAAAAGCTGTTATGCGATGTAACGTGCATTATCTCTAAGATTTAAAGTAGAGGACTTGAATATGAAAGAAGCTGGCTCTGAAAATTCAGTGGGCCATCCACATATATCTCAAAGCCACATTGATCGCCGTTCTACATCAACTGACTCAGTGCCATCACTGGACTGTAGGGACTGTGGAGCCGTAATTACAGCATATTAGTTGCACAGCGGAATTTTAGCAGCAATTGATACAACGTGGATCTAAGGAAAGGACAAATCTAAGATGTAGTAATCTTATGTATATCGAGCTTAGTCTGTCCTGCAGGCTATTCATACTCATGTTTCACTTCCCGTTGTGATCGTTTCTCTCCTCATGAGTAGAATAGTCTGCTAATAAGTTGTTCCAGTCTCCCATAGTCAAATCATCGCAAACCGTTATCCACAGTCTTCTGCCCAAGAGCCATGAGGTAAACAAGAGAAATCAAAGGACGAGAAAACAAAATAAGAAAGAGAAGAGCAAAGAATAAACAAATATAGAGAAATCATAAGGTCATAACAAAGTAACCCTACTAACATCCCTTTTAGATAGATGGCTGCCGGGCAAACTTGCGTTTAAACTGGGTGAGCTCTTCATCTAGACGCCTAAGTTCACGCAAACCTTCATGAAGAGCAGGGCAATCACTAAAGACTGCATGTCCTGCAACAATCTTTGGCTCCCCGTTGATCGGTAAGAGTGTAACTCGTGGAAACAAGCACCAAGCTGGCACATTATTATGTCTTTGCTCGGTGCCGGCCTCCACATGATCAAGCTCGAGGCACGACTCTGAGAGCCAGTCTGAGTTGGACGACTGGGGAGGTTCCGTATCGAATTCAATGATGCAACTGTCTCTCTTTGCCTTGTTCCAAAAGCGAACACATTCTGTGAGAAGATGCCCTAGCTCACGCTCAAAGTCTTTCTGTTTTTGCAGGGGCACAAGGACACGAAGAACATCAGAAAGGTGCTGAGTTTCGAGACGCGCGTGTTGATCATCAACTGTGTTCTCCCTAGTATGCTGAAGAGCAGCGATGTCAAGGCCGTACATGGTGAGATACCGCCACAAGCTTTCCTTCCTGCGATCTTGGCGAGCAAGCGCTTTCGAAATCTGGACGAGGGTGGAGATTTGAACTGGAGATAAGGACATTATCGATCCACCAAAAGGCTGCCAAAGAGAATGGCATATAACCTTCGCAATGACTGATTCTGCCGCCCGGACACGGAGGTATTTAGATGCTTTGGAAGCCGTCAGAGGAACAAATTGAAAGATCTGATCACTGTCACGAAGGATCCGTTGGAGCTGATCAATATCCTGTGGAATGTAAGACACGAATTAAAAGCCGCAAATGGGTATCCAACTTACGGCATCTTCTGGTGGAAGGTCCCCGAAATACGCATGTGCAATTGCCTTGAGGGCCTGGTGTATCTTGGATAAATCTCCCTCGCTAAGAACATGGTCAGCAATTCCCAATCAAAGAAATACATAAGAACCCGCTTACAACTCTGGCAACGGGGAATCTTGAGTCTTGTACCTAGACTCAAGCTCCTTTTGCTGGTCCTCCAGCTCTTTCGTGCGAGCCCTGAATAGCGCGAGGGTCATTTCTGCATTGTCCTTAGCCTCGGTGAGATCTGAGACTTGGTGCTGCAATTGTCGAATGTGCTGTGCGGCCTGTTCAAGTTTCGCAGCTGTGGCCTTCTCTTTCTGCTTGACCTGTCTCTGCCACTCATTTTCCAGTTTCTTTTTCTCGGTTTCTATGGCTTTCTCATATCTGGCCGCCTCCTCAGCCTGGAATCGTTGCTTTTCCTCTCTCAATTGCTTGCCTGCTTCATCCAGGCTTTCCTGAGCACGATTGAGAGAGGTTTCCTTGTCGTTGAGCTGACTTTGCAGCTCCATCAATCGACCTTGTTCTTCCTCAATCATACGGGCCTCCTCATTCTTGGAACGCCGTAGTTCCTGGACTGTGGCAGAAAGTTGTTGTATTCTTTCATCTTTCCGCAGCAGATCACCTAGAGCGAACTCAATCTGTTCCACCTCATTATTGTATGATCCCAGAAACTTGATCACTGCGACCAGGCGGTCAATCGGCTCTCGTGGAACTCGACGGCCAGCATTTATGTGTCTAGCTTCGTCACTACTTTCCTCAGTCGCTTCAATGTTCCCGAGTCGAGCTTGACGTCGTTTTTGTCGACGTGATTGCCGTGCGTTTTCCTTTATTTCCAGATCCGTTAGGAGCTAATTCGTCCATGATGTCAGAATTGACTGTGCATCTGACTTACCTGCGTATCCTTCGAGGACTCAGAATTCCCGTTCATAGCGATAAGTGACTTCGTCAGACGGGTCAACGGAGAAGTTCTCTTGCGCGACACCATGAAGCGGATATGAGTGAAACAACAGGCCCGCTTCGACGAACCAGCAGACGTGGAACAGCCAGGGATTTATGTATTTGCACGTCGATGGGAAAGCAAACAATTTCCTTTGATGTCGTCTTTTCCCACGATCAGCACTCGAGGAGGGCTTCCCACCTATACGCTGATATTTTCGCCTTGATAGGGCTTTCCTTTGCTGCTTGAGTTCATGCATATGCTGCGCGAGTCATGCGCCTTGAATGTCCGTGCTCCGGAAAGGAATAGGGAAAACAGGTACCTTGTCTGCATGTCTACTGAATGCCCGACATGAGAAGAGTGGCAACCCAGTCAGGGGCGCATCTCCAAGTGGATTTTCCAGGGCGTCACAGCGGGGGAGAAGCAGATCACGGGAAACTGTGGAGCGACGTGGGCAACCAGTCTCCGTATAATGGAGGAATGAAGTCTCATGCAGGGCGAGGTTCATGTTAATTATCGCCATTAGGCAGCCAACAGTTCATACACATAGGGTCACGAAAGCAATGCATGGAAGGGCAAGGCTGAAGTGTGGTAGTCAGCACTCTCTCCGCAAGGAGATTTCCTTATTGGAGGGCGAAATACCCAGTGGCACTCCCTCGCCCTCATGAATGCACTGTGGCACAGACAGCCTGCATCAGCGCTCTTACCAGCAGATAATACTTCGGAAAGCGCGGAAAGTCAATAGATATGGCTCTGTAAGATATCATGATGGCCCTTTAGGTCAAGGTCTGTCAGACCCTTCATTTCAGGAATCCAATCAGTCATTCATGGCACCGTTCTAAGGTCTAGCATGTGCTCTGTATGTGAAGTGGAGTTTTATTAATGCTAAGAGCTGATACGTCATGCTACTATGAAACTCTCATAGACGCAAATAAGAGTATAATGGGCCAAAGTTCTCTTTGTTCCATAAATCCCCCACTTTATATGGGCCAGTTACCAGTGTAAAAGATACTGTTACTTCTGAGGAGCAGCACAAATGAGCTCTTCAAATACATTAATCACCCTAACATCCCACACTGACACCCTCCACGTCATACGCTGCTGTTGTTTATCCCCCTCAACCTGCACCAATTAGGCTCTGTGAGACACTGGAGCACGAAATACGGATTTAGATAGATTGTTTCCGACAAACCATGGAGCACAAGAAAGAGGAGGACGGAAAGAAGAGGGACCACCAGCTGGAATCCTTGACTTCCTCGTACCAACAGCTATGCTCGCACTATGATTATCTTCCCTGGACCCTCACGACCGAACATGGGCTGGTAGCTCTCAATGAACAGCCTACGACACAAAGGCTAGTTGATTGGAATCACCCCTAACCTTCACTGTGCTACGAGTGGTGGCCCGTAAAGTTCGGGAAGATTTTCCGTCTGAAACATCTGACAGCCCTGACTGGGGACCAGGTGATGATTGTTCATGATGCCGTCGTGCCCTGTCTCTTTCGAATAACTGACAGACATCGGCAAGTAGACATTGATACCTTGCAACAGAATCTTAGCGAGAAGGAAACAAATGACTACTGGAGCCCACAACAAAACCAAAAAGAGATCGCTTCGTGGAAGGAAAAGATTGGCCAGCTATAAGCTCAACCAGTGTAGCATTCAGGTGCCTGGATTTTGATTGGGAGGCATATATCGAGAGGATAATGCACGGCGAGGCAGTGGCTTATGGAGGCAACATTGTACTCAAGCGCATTCCCATTGCTTAATTTGGCATTCTTCAATGCCTGGCATTGCCAATCCATACACTAAGGTTGAAAGATAGTCTCACCCACACTGGGTTTACAGTTTCGGGAATTCGGGTACTACACTGTGGCTGCACTGGATGCCATGGCATTAGTTAAATCAAGGGTATGCAGGTACGATCCTGTTCATTTTAGGTCATCTACACGCATGACCTTTGCGTACTCTCTCTATATGTAGGCTGCGGTTAACCATCCCATAGCTATAAACTTCATAATCACAGTTTAACCGCAGTTATACTACAGTTATAAAAGGTGCCAAGAAGATAAATATTCTAGGTGGTGGTAGACTCACGGCGGTTATCTGCTACGACCACGTCTGGTAGGTAGTGAGACCACGGCTTCAACGACCATTTCGCCAGCTGATCGGGGACGGTCATCATGGAACATGATACCAGCGTGGACGAGAAACGACACGACTTGCTAACAACTTCGTCACGGCCAGCAGGGACGAGGTCACGAGAGTGGAGCAAACCTGTTGCCTCGTGAGCGTCGTGCCACATTCATTCAGAAGAGTAGGATACGACATAATCCATTCCAGCCTGGATTTCCTATACAGGGCATGGAGTCTTGCCGACATGGAGGTCAACCACAGATTCCCTCGTACGCAGAGACAAGATGGGTTCATTCTCCTCACAGGACATCCAATAGTCACGTGCCACAATGAACACTTGTGCTGGAAGATCACGTGCTGCGGCCAGTTTCGTCTCCCGATGCCGAATCCACCCGTTGCGAGAAAGCTGCCAGGCTGCCTCACACCAGCCATGAACCCCTTCAGAGCTCCGTCTCGACTAGATGGAGCTTGGCACAAGGTAGGCCTCGCATCGGCGTTCCCGGATCTCGACATCGACTATGATGGCCGTCGGATCACAGCGAAGTGCAAAGCTTTCCGGATCCCGAACTCCAAGACAAACGGGCCTCAACAGCCCGAGTGTCCAATCGAAGCGGACATTGACCTACCAGGCGACTTGAAGGATCAGGTCCTTGTGTTTAAGTATAAGGGAAGATTTCATGCCATCGATCACGTGAGTAACTCGCAGACGGATACGCAGAATCAAGCTGACCCTTCCAGCAATGCCCTCACTCGTCGTTCCCACTGTCACAGGGGAGCCTCTTCGACATTGAAGACTTTGGCGTCGTGCTCAGCGCCGGTATCACATGTCCCAAGCACGGCTGGTCCTTTGACCTCTTCTCTGGGCAGTCGGATCGTGGCAACTACAAACTCAAGGTTTGGGAGGTGCAGCTGCGTGACCTTCCCGGGCTGAGCGATGGGACTTCTGAGGCTACCGACAAGGAGGTGTGGGTGAGGCGGAAGCAACGAATCGGCTAGGTGAGCGATTCGTACCCGAGCAGGATCGACCCGAGGATTGCGCATCTCCCATTGGTCTGCCTCTTGCAATCGACTCGCCTTGACCAGCAATATCATGCGTCTATATCAGGAAAGTACTGGTGCGCATGCTATTTGCGCTTGTACTTCAATGCGTCCTGTCGTGAAGAGCAAGAGCACCTTGACGCAATACATCCGCAGCCTATTGCCATGCATTTACACTCTGTGACAGTCCTGCGCAAACGCATGTCATTCGCATCACCCCATGCATGCACTACTGATACTCTTCTGTGGCTGGATGAGTAGGTAGGAGTCGCTGCGCCGGTCCACTTACAGGAAAATAGAGCGGATAGGCATGATGTAGGAAGGAGAATATCAAAGCACCGACTTATCTATATAACAATAGGTATTAGAGACCAAAAACTAAAACAAAAAGGTTTTGCATTTTCTTCCTACTGTTGCAAACTTATGCGACTTGTATTATGTTCTCTGCGATATCTCAGCAGTGGAGAATGCAAATGTCCAACGACTCTGCTTAATCAGCACTTTCCGCGGAGTATATACCGCCTGTGAACCATGAATCGCATCATACAAACTACATCTGTCTCCATGTGAAAGGGCCACACAACCTCCTACACTACAGTCATCCACACAGCTAAATCTCAACGGCGACTCAGGACTATGGCCTGTCATCTCTGTTCCTGGAATCGGTGGATTTCCGGGAAATACTTCCCTGGGACGCAATCAAAAGTTTGAGCGAGTCTCCACCCGGTCAGCGACGATTAAGGAACAAAACCAGATTCAAGCAGGGATCTCCGCAGAGGACCCTTTCACAAGGAGCAAAAGAAAAAGAGGAACAAAAACATACAACAGCCGGGATTCGCTGGTGGTCACCCACCCAACTACTAACCGGCCGGCGTGTGGCTTAAGTACAGCTGAGCGGACGGGAAGCCCTGTTTTCCACACCCTATGGTCGTATGTGTTTGATGCTCCAAGCATAGCAGGTGATATCCGGAAAGAGATTTGTTGTAGAGATCACCATACTCTTGTGTGAGCCCTGTGAGTGGTGACAAAATCCCCCTGCTGGAGTCGCTGACCTGCTACGGCCGGACTCAGGGTGCCAAGAGGTATCGTCGAGAATTAATTTCCGGCTCGTTTGAAGAACCTGTTATCGCGAAGGCCTGTAGAGCTCTGGCCGTAGAATGGTTAAGCTTGTGCTTGATGTATGATGCCGTAGTTAATACTCTATCAATCGTCCTTCTGCTGTGGATGGGAAGAAACGAACACTGATGGTGGGAACCGGGGCATGCATCCGCACCAGTACTACAGGTGTAGTTCTCGAGTGGCAGAGTACATGTCACCACTCATCATGAGTCATCATGACTCGAAACGGTTTATCAATCCATCCCTGGAGAAACATAAAAGAGCTCCTGCTCCTATCCCAACCCCAAGACCGAAAACTCACGCAGGTCGATGAATCCATCACAACCCAATGGCGCAAGACTCCAACCACGCAATCGTTTTCGGGGCAGCTGGATTACTGAGCTGGTCCTCAGTGAATCAGCTCCTCTCTGGCTACCCCACTTCCGGCTCATTTGCCCGAGTCACAGCCGTGCTCAATCGTTCTGTGCCAGAAGCTGAACTCCACTGGCCGTCTCCGGGTCCAGATAGACCGCAGCTACAGATTGTCTCGGGCGTTGATCTTCTACAAGGATCGGGAGATGACTTGGCAAAGCAATTGAAGGAGAAAGTCAATGGAGTGGAGCAGATAACCCATGTGTTTTACTTTGGTCTTTGCTATGCGATATGTGTGTCCTTTGTTGCTCGTCCCTGACTATCGACAGTGTTCGCCTCCCTCAATGAGGATCCCATCAAAGAGTGCGCTCAGAACTGCGGCATGATGCAGAGACTCGCGGATGCCCTTAACATGGTAGCACCGAACCTTCAAACTTTTGTCTATTCCGGAGGCACCAGAGTAAGCACATCCGCACCATGTTAAGTACTATTCTGGTAATCTGGTAACACTTTCAGGGCTACGGTATCTATATACCGGGCGGCATATTCCAACCACCCCTTGTGGAATCCATGGCCGACAACCTTCCAGACGACTACGCCAGGACAGTTACTTACCCCTGGTTCCGAAAAATCCTAACAGAGTCCAGCAAAGAACGCAACTGGACTTGGACCGAGGTCTGTCCTGACGCCGTCATTGGGTTCACACCAAATGGCTCCGCCTTTTCTCTGACGCTCCACTGGGCGCAATATCTTTCTCTATACGCTTACAACCATGGAATTCGACCGAATGATACAACCAGTTCCAAAAGGGATGAGGTGGAAGTACCCTTCCCTGGAAACGAAGCAGGATATCGATCTCTCCTAACGCCGGTCTCCGAGAAGATCCTCGGTCGAATTGCCATCCATGCGGCCCTCAACCCCGATAAGTGCGGTCAGAAAATCATCAACATGGTAGATAATGACCGCCCCGTGAGCTTTGCCGAGTTATGGCCTGCCATCGCCGACTGGTTCGGGCTCAAGGGAGTAGGACCTTCGCAAGCTGGTGACGCTCTGAAGCCAGGTGAATACGTGGCCAAGTTCCGTCATTTGTTCATGGAGAATGGGCGACCGAAAGGAGTAACGTGTGGTGTAGGCGCTGGAAGCGCCCAGTTGGATTCCGTAGGATGGTGGTTGTGTTTTGATCGTCACTTGAGCTCGGAGAGGCTGCGGGGGGTAGGGTTTACTGAGCAAAGAGACCCAGTTGAGGGCCGGCTGGATGCATTTGAGAGATTCAGAAACGCCGGGATTATCCTTTGATGGTGTTTGGATCGCTCACTAATGGAAAGCAGTGGTCAGTTACGAGGATCCCTATTGTGCGACTGTTAGTCAAGGATGGTGCGAACCCGGATTTGGACGGCGAGACTTGTGCAAAACACCATACACTCGTGAAGAAGTTTCTGAAGCGCTTCTATGGGAGAATTTCCCGTATAAGGCATTCAGAAGCCGATAGAGTCGCACACCGGGAGCTTTCGAAGAGTAGGTATTGTGCAACAAGGAGTTGGGCGGATCGTAACACAGAAGTTGACCAATCAGAAGGCGGGGAACAGTACAAGGATTCCATTCACCTAGACAGGCGCAGCGCATCTCGCCCAACTCCTTCATGGGTGTGCAGTTGGTTGAGGAAGAATACTTCGGATCTTCTCGTACGTGTCAGCAGTGTATTTCCATTTCTCATCCTCTACTATGTAAGAACCTAGCCACGAGCAAGGATCTGGTCAAGGGAAGACCTGATGCAGGCAACGGCGCTTTGACGGTCTTATGCGGGACCGGTTCAAGTCCTCAGGCTCTCATAACGACTGTTGACGTGGATATTCCTTTCGTATTCAAACGATAGCACTAGGAAAGTTCTTTTCATGCATGCAATCTTCCCACATTTCTCACAGATTTCCATCCTTCCTCCGGTCGATGATAGCTGAAATGGCGCAATGGCGGCAACGAAGAATAGGGGCGTCAACGAAGGCATGAAATCCGAATATAACTTGCAGCGTCGGTGTTGTCCTGTGGCACTTATCAGTTCGACGGTGACGGGAGCAATAATACTCCCTACATTGGCACTGCCGTATGTACAGATCCTCCAGCACCAGGAGACTCGTGAAAAGGAGATTGAGGAGGTCACAGTCGCGGATAAGATCAGATCGCAGGGTGAGATGTTCCACCAGCGTCGGCTGGTGGAAGCTGACGAAAAATCCTTCAACTTTACAGTATTCTCAGGCAATCCACCTGAGCAAAGGTAGCGATGAAGCAAAAGTAAATTGAAAAAAAGAGGAAAAACATACAACAGCCGGGATTCGCTGGTGGTCACCCACCCAACTACTAACCGGCCGGCGTGTGGCTTAAGTACGGCTGAGCGGACGGGAAGCCCTGTTTTCCACACCCTATGGTCGTATGTGCTTGATTTAAAGAAAATATAAAATATAGCCAAATAACGAGCTATTGGGCAATGAGTTGCACATCGCTTTCCCAGTCTCTCCACTACTTTTGTAGTGCGGACTCACATGGCCGATTCCAGTCCGAGCCAGCGTTGGCATGAATTCTCAATCTTTTCGCGCTCTTGTTTTCCCTTTCTTTGACGCGTGGGACTCTCATTCAAGACATGCAACTAGGAGACATTTTCAATAGAGCAGACACAGGAACAGATCGATCGCGGATCTAACATCATAATCCACCGTCGAGTCTGCTCGCATCCCGCGGTTTCTGCTTATCGCCTTATCGCCTCGCGCCTTATCTTATCGCTAGACCACGACAATTTTGGATTCCCCCTGATCGCATCCGTCTGCCTTGATATTTTCCATCGTCAACAATCCAGAAACGATGAGCCTACAAAGTCTTCCGGCGGAGGTTCTCCTCCGAATATTCGAATTGGCGGATAACATCGACGATGCCCTCCGTCTGGGACGTTCCTGTCGTCAGCTGTATCGTATCCTAGACCGTCCAGGTCATCGGCATATGATCATGAAGTCGATTATTGTAGGCTCGAGTCTCATAAATCCAGGTCTCTATTAAATGATTGACTCTTCATAGCAACGGTCAGAGTATCACAAACACGACCTCCAGCTCTCCCATCTGACGCAGTTCCATGCCGAATGCACAGAAATCTACGCTACGCAAGCGCGGCTGCCAATGTCCCGCCGACCGGACACGGACATGGTCAAGTCGTTTCATGAACCGTCTGAAGAACTCCTCGCGTCACCGCTGGTTGTGGCAGAGATCGTCACCAGGTGGCATGCGATGAAGGTATTGTTTGGTCTCTACTGCAAAAACTTAGATCGCAAAAAATCGGATCGCTTGTCGTATATGTGGACGGCGTCATGGAACTTCTCTCGTGAAACTCAAAGTGACAGTGAGACCGACAGTGAAAGTGAAACCGACAGTGAGAATGAAACCGACGGTGAAAATGAAACCGACAGGCCATCTACTAATGGTATTCGCGATTCCTTTGCAAAACTCTCGCTGCAAGAGAAGCAACGGGCCTACGAGCGATTTTACCGTGCTCTCACGGCCCATTGGGTCGCCGTGGAGTTGACCTGGGTGATCCGGGTCTCGAAGCACCAAACGGAGGGAGATTTCAAACGGTGGGAAAGGAAAGTCCACGATAGATGGTCTAACAACCCACAACGGTCCCTGGAGGAAAAACTGGACATCATTGAGATTGTGGACTTTGTGTGGTTCTTCCTGATGAACAAGATATTTGACATCAACGCACATGTTGTCACCTGGATCGAGGCGACACCGGAGTCTGCTACGCCGGATAGCTTCTCTCCCCTCGATCTATACCTTTCGCAAATGGAGGGCTTCCACCATCCTGAACAATACGGGACAGACTTTGATGATTATGTCGCCGAGGACTACACGTGGGAGCTTGTAAAGGATCTGAGATCAATCATCAGTCCAGCTCATGTGATCGAACTTCTGCTCCGAAGAGCCTGGGATCCAGAGGCCCAGCCTGACTTTGACCGACCGGGATATCTGCGCATGCTGGGCCTCTTGGACCAGTCTCACCGGTGGGAACAATCGAAGACAGACGGGTTTCGAACATACAATGTGGAGCGCTATACTATTAGTCTCGTGGATAAAGATATTCTGCGTAGCCTGTTTGGTGTGGCATTAGACGGCCAGGAAGAAGAATTGTGGCGCCTAGTCAAACTGGCGTATTTCTGTCCTGACGACTCGATTGACGAGGATGAGCTGTGGGGGCTATGCGCGGAACAATGGCAATGGGACAAGAAAAAAAGGTGGAATACCGAGATGAGGGGCGAGATTTTATTCCGCCAAGAGACGCAAACGCAACTATTCGAGCGCTTAATTGAGCTTGAGGGGTTGTATATCAGCGGGCAAGGTCAGGTGTTCCCAGATGCTGATCTTGACGAATATCTGTGGGAGGTGTTGAATGGGCCTCGTTATAACCAAGATCTGTCGGGGGAAGTTCGGGAGTTCGGTGGTCCTGATTATGACCAAGATCCGGGGCGGAAAGTTCAGCTGTACGATCCTCCTGATTATTACGAAGACTACCTGTGATGAATGAGAATTTGTGCGAAGGATGTTTTCATGGATGCGAACCTGTATCAAGACGAAGTTAGCACAGATCATTTCAAGAGAGCAAAAGGATGCACCACTGCGATGATTCGAACAAACAAGAATCCAATTTGAAAGGGACTTGATCTGAATATTGTAGGGATTTCCCAGGACCTCAGTGGGCAGGATGCAAATCCGAAGGAAACCAGGAACACCCACCAGGGCAGAGATTGCCGAAGCTCACCATGAGGCAAAGACGCCGCAGAGACGTCAGAGGCAAAGAGTGCTTCGGATCCATGTAATGATGGAGAAAGATACAGAGACGGGGTGAAGACACAGTGATGGAGTAAGAGGTTGAGAGTTTGATGCAGATGATCACAGAATATGAAGAAGAAGAGGAGGAGGAGGAGGAGGAGGAGGGAGTGAAGGACTACCTTGTCGACCGCGCAGCGGAGCCGCGGAGTTTTCCCTCAGCGGCAGAGGTCGACGCCAGGAAAGAAATTGTCGTCAAGTCACCAAGAAGGAAAGTACACAGCGTGATCCATCAGCTCAGCTACCATTGTGATCGGCGACTCAATCTCTGGAATGCTACAGATGTCGCTCTGAATCGTTATAAAACACCTCTGCGATGACATTGCCTCGTCTGCTGCCTCAACCGCGGAAGACACCATTCCCATTCAATCCATTGGCCTCGAAGACAAATTCGCAAGCAACATGAGGCCACACGGACTTTCTGAGGTATATTTGGAAATTGACGAGGCTGTGAACCAACTATCTGTATCGCAAACTGCAGAATCAGCTATGGAAACACTCTAATGGCAAAGAAGAGTCCGGTGATTATGAAGCCGATGATGAGAGAGGTGACAGAACGCGGTTAAATGCATCACGTGCATGCTTGTCTGCTCTCTCTTTCTACTCACTATCCTAGACTCTGTCTTCTTCATTTCTCTTGGCTAATGCTTGTTGGCTTGTTTGTTTCCGTTCAAAGCTAATCTGGGGTCTCTCATTCTGCGCTATTTGAAATTCACCATTGTCGTTCCCAGGAAGATGTACACCCGCTCCCAGTGCAAGTGTATTGTCAGCTTCTTATCCCGAAGGTATCTGCATCTCGATCTTGTAGCCCGCGAACTTTCGACTTGGAACCCTCCTCTCGAACAGGATATCCAGCTCCTCAAAGGTCCTCCCTCTAGTCTCGGGGAGGCACAGAAAACAGTATATGGTACACATCAGACTCGTCCCCGCGAAGAGAAAGCCCAATTTGCCCTTCCAATTCCCCTCGTCCTCGTTCATGGCGTAGGGAATGACAACCGCAAAGACAATTGACCAGACGTAGCAACTGACGGTGGCTAAAGCGATGGTCAGCCCACGGAGTTTAACCGACGAGACCTCCGCCAGCAGCACATAGCAGAACGGACCAAGCGTCAGATCGTAGACGAAATTGCAGACGAGCATCAGTCCGCATTGCGCCCAGGTCGTACTCGTCCGACGCGGAGCGAGATCGATCGCCCCGATGGCGAGCTGCAGGATCATCAACGACGCACAGCCGAACAGGTACATTGTCCGACGGCCGATGTACGAGAGCAGAAACCACGAGAGGCACGTCCCGACCAGCCCGATCGCCGTCAGACCAATATTCATCGAGAACGCATGCGAGGCGTCCAGCCCCGCCACCTCCATGAAATGCACGGCGTAGTTGATGAAGAAGACGTTGCCCGTGAACGCCTGCAGATTGTACGCCATGACGCAGATCGCGAGCCGGCGGAGGTTCGGGCCCCGACAGCACTCCCGATACGTCGGCCGGTCGCCCTGGAAACTTTCCTCCAGCCGTAACGTCTCCCGGATATGTGCCAGTTTCCGAGTCACGTAGACCTCAGCTCCAGGTGCGGTGGTCAGCCGACGCAGCGACACGGTCGCGGCGTCGTCCCGCCCTTGCTTGCAGAGCCAGTACGGTGGGTCTGGAACGAAGGCGACCAGCAGCAGCATGACTGTCGGGAGGGCCCACTGCGTCGCGATGGGGATCTTGTACGACCACGTGGTGTCCATGGCCGCTGTGCCCTTGAGGATCCCCGAGGCAATGAGCGAGCCGATCGAGAAGGCGAGGTTGGTCATTGTCGCGACGAATCCACGCAGCACGAGCGGGGTGATTTCGCCGACGTACGCGGAGGCGCAGATCGGGTAGAAGGCGATGATGCAGCCGTTCACAAGCTCGCCGACGAACAGTTGGGCGGGCGTGTGGCTGAAGAATTGGATGAAGATGAAGCCGATGGACAGGAACGAGCAGATGGTAATCATCACGCGTGGTCCGAAGCGGTCGTAGGCCAGACCGGACAGTAGAGCTCCTATGATGGCGCCGAGTAGCGTGGCGTAGTTGAAAGCTGAGAGCCACCGGGCGGCGATGATGTATGCTCCTTCATGCTGATAGCCATAGGTTCGCTTGAAGACGTCCAGTCCGACTATACTACGCACAATACCTCCGTCCTAGGAGGTCAGATGGAATTCTTAAGAAGAGGTGACGGGGGTGCTCACAATGCCCTTGAGAACGGTCGCCTGTCGGAGTCAGCATGATCATGCTAGCGTCACCATTGTCCCGGGGTGTCATGTACCAGATTCATAAACAATCCCCAAATCACCGCAGGCCAGTGTCGTCGCAGTGCAACCCAAAACGTCTGCGAATGTTCGTCCTTGGTGAATTCGAGCGACCGTTGAGAGTCGTCGAGGGCAGAGGCGGGGATCGACTGCACCGACGCTGTGTGTTTCTGCGTGATTTCCATCGTCCCTGACAATCATGAGGGACAATTTTCTCCGGACCAAAACATTTTGAATGTCTACCTGTGCATTCTGAGTTTGCCACAACTCCCACAAGGTCCCTCGCGTCGAATCTTGGCCATTTGATGATCTCCAATCAGCCGGCCAGTATCTCTGTCGACCTCCGCTTTCTGGTCAATCCGTCGCCTTGGCAGATCTGCGCCGTCGGCAACTTTCTCGGAGGCCAGTGTGATCTTTACTGAGACGTTCCGTTGCATTCATTAGACTTCAGTGAGCTTTGAAGTGAAAGGGACTTGGAGACGCCGCCGTTGCAGACAAACGAGATATCAACAAAGCCGTTCGATACAGACAAAGAACCGTCAAACGCGAAGCAAAAGCCGCTCAATTCGAACAGGGATCATCGAACGCGAGACAAACACCGTTGGTTCGAAAAGGAACGACCGTTTCGAAGACAAAGCCTGCGAATCCGAATCATCGTCAGCTTGATCCTGTGATCCATCAAACGAACGCTCAACGCGGAACTTATGCAGAATCGATGGACTTGCCCGCCAGGTACGAACCATGAAGAATAATTGGGTGAGATGACGGCCTTGCAACAGAGCCTAACAGATGTGCGCTGAAGCGAAGTAAATGAGCTATGTACTGAATTGCTCTTGAGAATATCATTATGGCAAAAGAAGCGTACTTGGCAAGAAGAGCGGTAAATTGGCCGAACTCCGGGTCCGCAACCAACCTCGTCATCTGATCGGGCAGATGTTGGACATCCGGAATCTCAGGCTTCTCAGCAGCCGATGTGACTGCATCGCGAAGTCGCAGAGGATCTCGGACGTGCACTGCTTGGTCTGGTGACTCTGGTGACTGTGACTCTGGTCCATCCACCTCAGCTACGGACTACGGTTCACTAGGCTTGGGATATTTCAGCACGTATAACATTGTGATCGGCGACTCAATTTACGGAAGTAACGGATATTGGTCTCAATCACCATCAAACATCTCTGTCATGGCCATTGCCTCGTCAGCTACCTCATCCGCGGAAGATGTCTTTAGACCCGATTGGCCTTGAAGACAAATTAGCAAACACCATCAGGCTACACCGACTTTTGCGAGATATATTTGGAAATTAACGAGGCTGGGAATCGATAGTCTGTATCAGAAACTGCAGGAATCAGCCATGGAAGGATCCAATGACGAGGAGTAATCTGGTGATTGTGAAGCCGATGACCGGAGAGGTGACGAAACGCGCTTAAACGCGTCGCGTGCGCGTGGTAACGCGCGGTAAAATACAGCAGATCGGCTTGAATCAATAAAGGATCCGACGAATCATTGAAGAAGAAGGATTCGGGGATTATGCGCCATTATCTCGGCGGAAAACTATGGGATAGACTAGACGATAGATAGATCCGTCAAAATGGGTGGGTCTTCGGGGAAGCAGAAATGCTGTCGTTTGTCTTTGAGAAAGCTGGCTTCCATAATTGCTGGATTTGCTGCAGTGCTTAGAGATTCGAGACGCTTTTTCAGCGAACAATCAACCCTTCAACCGGTACCATTTCACTCAGACGCCTTTTTTTTAGCCGGATTTGATGGCTAACGGGCAACTCAAGGTACACCTTCGCTTGCACGATCCTTGTCAGGGGCGAGCTCACTCCCCGGAGGAACGAGATACGTCAACTTCCGTAGCGTCCGGGGAACGTCTGGACTCTGGACATCCGCGCCAAATGGGTCTCTGGCTAATCTTTTCCCGAAATTGATGTCGCTTGCCTCATTCACAACGATCCACAAAGGTCGGAGAGGGACTGCTGTGAGTCTCATTCCAAGCCATGTGGCTTCGTTCAAGTCTCGAGCTACTAGCCAGGGGCCCAGGAGTCGGTCGAGGTCCCGAGGACACCATCGAGTGACTGCAGATTACTGTTTGGGAACTCCGAAGTGTAGGACACAAGCCCCAATTGCTCAGGCCTTTGTTCCCGAATTTTCTTGCCATCGGCCCGAGCCGTTCAGTTGTCCGTGGGAATGTCCTCTCACGAGTCACGACTACGAGTCACAGACTCACAGTGTCCGCAATCCGCAGGCCTATTTTGCCGACTCAAAAATACATTCGTACAGAGCATAGTGGCGTCGATGGGCCCTTCAGTTAAAGTTGGAGCTACAGTCAATAGCAAGTGAACCTTCCGGGTCCTGTTGAAGGAATACAATCGGGCTGGTGTGGGTGCAAAAAGCAACGAGCAGTGGGTCCAAAAGGGGCAATTGAGCGAGTGGCATGGCGAGAATTTCACAACAAACAGGCATAAAGGTTTTGGCGTGATAATTCGAAATTCCAACTGTGTGTCGTTGGGATCCTGATCGTTCCCCTATTCGTCCGTCTCGAAGCTCAATCATGGATGCTGCAGGTACAAAGTACCTTACGCTCCGACAATACCACCATCTCGCTGGAATCAACGATTGTCAGCGATTCTCCACAAGGTCACAAACTAAAGAGTACAGGGGCGGTAATTTTGCCAGCCCGTATGTATCTCTCCAAAAGCGAAAATGGAGCGATGTGGAAATAATCAGGATCGTTTTGCTGCTCCAACCTCCATCGCCCGCACGCGAATATCTGGACGCGACTGTCTGACGCGCGACTGTGACAGAGCAATGTTCACCTCAGCTCCTGATGTCGGATCCTTCCAACTTCGTGATCTTTTTGCCAGACCTCCTCCTCGCACAAGCTTAAATACTCCCCTTCTGCCTCCTTGAAATCAACTTCTTTATTCCCAACACAAGCATTTCTCTGCTTCTCTCACTTACTTTTGTTCATCTCTCGTCGTCTCCCGTCGTCTCCCGTCGTCTCTCGTTGTCTCTCGTCTCCTCCCAAGTCGTTCTCTACTCGTTGAATCCGTCCTTCTCCTCCCTTTTGCTTCTTCAAAAAGATGACTTCTGCCCCAATGGCTTTTAACAGGGATCGTACAAATGCCTTGGCGATAGCATATGAACGTAAGTTCTTCTCACTAATGCTGAAGAGCATCAACTGACACAGACATACTACTGTCAGAGTTCGGCACACAGTTTAGCAGGCTAGCCGAAGAGACAATCAGGTTGCTTGAGAAGGCCCGTGACTTTGACTGGTCTACGAACTCCCGTGCACAGCCAGTCATCGCACCTCTCACTGAAACTCATCATCGATCAGCGGCAGTGTTGCACGAGCGGGGAGAGGAGCTGTCTCATGCTGACTCCTGTGAACGCTGCCAGGAACACAAAGGAGTATGGCAGTCATGTGTGGTTGCCCCTGTATACAAAAACGGAGCACTATTCTCATATGCCTGCACGAATTGCATGTATGCTAAGCGTGCTCATGAGTGCTCTGTACGCAGGAGATTTGAGAAGAGCGGAGGAAAGGCTTGGGACTCCTCTTTGACAGAGTACGTGGACTTCCTTCAACGCATCTTGTGGTGATCATGCTGATTTAGATCCAGGAGCGTCATTCAGAGCGGCGGCCTGCTTGCTGTTGTCCAGCAGGAAGCAGCTCAAAAAGAACTCGAACGGGAGAGAAGAGAACTTGAACGGGAGAGAAAGGAACTGGAACGGAAGCGAAGAGAATTAGAACGCTTGCAAGGAGAGCGGGAACGCCTGCAACAGGAGGATGAGCGTCAGCGACCTGAACGCGAGATCAGGCTCGAAGCCCTTCGCCAGAATAATCGACAACCTGGTGTTGCTGTCGTGGTCCCATCGCCTCATCGGGTCACCAAGAACTCTTCTCGTGTGAAGATAGACCGCACGATGGGATGGTCTAATAAGCTTCTCACGTCAGACAGTCTCGAGCAGGTTGGCGCTGCACGTCGCCAGATGCAGGCGTTCGTTCAGCTGCTCGTTGCCCACGAAGCTGGGTTGATGCAGCAGCGGGTCACGCTGACTGAACTGAGGAATCGAGGCAGCCCATCAGCGTCATGGGATTCATTGAGCGGGTTGGACGCTTCGTTCGGTTCGGCCTCATCGGAGGGGGATATTAGCTGGACTGGTAGGCCTGGGTTGACTTGAAGAGTCGCGGGGTCTGAACTGGACGAATGGTTCCTTTTCTCTTCCTCTTTTCTCTTCTTCTTCCCTTTCTTCTTTGCGATTCTCAAATTGCAAAAGTGCCGTAATATTGACCTAGCTGCATGTTCTTTCTGCTTATACCTTCCGCTTTTTTCTCCGGCTTACTCTCCTGGACTCTGCCATTTCATTTGTCTTGACAGTAGACTAATGCTTGTCGTCTTGCTCGTTTTCTGTTCCCAAAAAATACCCTGTGTTCTTGAGGCTGCGCTACATTCGATTTTTACCATTGTTGTTTTCAGGAAGATGTAATCTCATTGCAAGTGTGTTGTTAGCTTCTTATTCTGAATGTGCCTGCATTTCGATTTCGTAGCCCGGGAAGATTGTGGCGCAAGGTTCTCTGAAAACAACGGCAAGCCATTGGTCTTGTTACAGCTGCGGAGGTCTTCGGACGCTCTCAAATGAGTAGAAAGGAAGGAAAAAGATAAAAATCCTGTCGTGCGATTGCCCTAGGATGAACTCGTAGATTATATTATTGTATATCC
Source organism: Aspergillus quadricinctus (assembly GCA_022814375.1). Taxonomy (NCBI): domain Eukaryota; kingdom Fungi; phylum Ascomycota; class Eurotiomycetes; order Eurotiales; family Aspergillaceae; genus Aspergillus; species Aspergillus quadricinctus. Next base: position 40,251 of record JAKLNT010000058.1, on the reverse strand, counting down.
ACACAACCAGTTCTCCCAGACTTATTCTCGTCGTACAATTGAGGTCGATGGACGAAGCTCTGAGAGGAAGGAGAGAAGGCGGTGGTCACATGACTTGGCTTTGGTTGGGGCCACCGGCCACACGGTCGCACTGAGATACCACAGTACTAGACAGAGGTGTGTTGTGATCCTTCATTCATTGCTTACTAGGATTGGGCTACGGAAAACCCATTACACACTACAAAAGATAATTGTCATCTCTGATCAATCCGTTTCAACACCAGTTGCGTGCGGATGAATCGCTGAGCGGTCTTGAGCCTGAGTTTCCAGGCTACGGTAGAACTCGGACGTTGATTGATTGTGGACAAGCCACTGCGTGGCTAGAGACTTGGGTGGCTGTGCTGTGCCTGAGGCCAGGAAATGATGCAGCCACACTTAGACGTGCCACAAGACTCAGACTCGCAGAGCTGCAATTCATGAACCCAAATCATATACTCCGTTGCTCTTGGGAGTCCTCTTGGAGATCATTAGCTTTGCCGTTATCATTCTTGAAGCTGTTTTAGCGCATTTGAGATTACACGGTGATGAAACTGGAGCTTCGCACGAAGCACTCCGAGTCCGATCATCTCCAGCTCGTCCCCTCGCTTCCCTGAAGAAATACCCTTCATCTCGTTCAAAGTTGTAACAGAGATATAGCAGAGACATTGTATCGAGCCTAAGGCTAGCATATGAATGTAACAGTTGAGTCGCGGTTCATAGCGCTGATCAAAGGCTTGATGTTGGAGGACAGTCCCCTTTCTATCCAGTTGACATGCACTCGATTCTTCAGCAAAACACGGCCGATGTTTGATCTGTACTTTCCATGTCTCAGGTGTGTGTGTCATCAAACTTGATCTATTGATGTTGTTCTTTGTAGTCATCCATTAATAATCAGTTAACTTTGCAACTACTCCCCATTCGCACGAATATCAGCTGAATGTATGAATAGTAGAATATATCCTTAGTCAGAGGTCTCATAATCATCTGAGTAGTTAGAGTACACTCAGTCTATGCAATCACATCCCTTATGCCTTTGTGAGTGCTATGTGCCTGCCAGGGTCTGAATATATATTTAATACTTACATTGTTCCAGTCCTGCACGCACAAAGTATACACTTAATGATGACTGAACACCACACCATTAGCGCAATTACCAATGGATTCAAATCTCCATACTGCTTGACGCATCCTTGAATTAAGAAGTCATCAAGGGGATTGATCATTCAATGTAGGAAAAAGGAAACATACCCCAACCATGCGAGATCACAAGCAATCCCTTATCTGAAACCTTTCATTCTTACTGGAATAAAAACCATCAATTGCACAAGAGAGAGAATGCTACTGGGGCTGACATGCTGAACACGGGTAATTTCTGAAGCAGTCACGCATCGCCGGTGACGTTTAACAAAGCCTTGGACACTCCTTGATTCGTCCAGACCCTAGTGACTTCACACCTCGCCAGTAGTTGAGACCTGCCGTTGCCCGTTTTCTGACAGGTGAGACGACAAGTGAGCCTCCATTCTGGGTTGCACTGCGAAACTGGCCTCTAGTGATCGAGTGTCGGGTCCTGGTATTATATGCCAGCACCGTTTGGTTCCCTCAGCGGATTTGGGACAATTCTTGCATCACTTAAGACCTGCTATTGGAGGATGCTCAACGGAAGCTCAGAATGTTTAAGGATCAGGATGATAAATGAGGCAACTCCACTTTTGGTTGTCTTCAGTCGAAATATAAGCTCACCGTGAGCCCTAATGAGTAATGACCCCGTGGAAAAGATAATACAATTGTCAATAGGTAGTTGGTGACTTGAAAATTTGAAGTACTTGAAGGAACCGATGCAGACGAAGGGGAGAATATATAAAAAGTGGACGGATGTGGGGATTTGCTCTAGAAGACCAGAGTTCGTTAGCAACGCAGGAATTTCGAGAGATCAGACGGGGCCGCCTTCTTTCCTTGAAAGAGCCCTTAAGGAGATTGCATACCAGCTTTGTGCTGCAAAGACTTCCCATCAAATCTAAGCCTGAGGCTCAAGAAGCTGCCATATTCTTCGCAAATGGAGTTTGTGGCACACTACTGCACGAAATCATATCCTCAATGTACCTTGACGCTGGATCTTCTCAAATCCCTGGCCGATATACCCCTCAGCCGAGACCTTTTGAACAGCTTTCACAGAGATATCCACCAGTATTCTCATTACTCTACAGAAGTCCACTCAAAGCCACACTTGCCAGAGGATAAAGACAACGGGTTTGACATCCGTGTGGATTTGCAGCTGGCCGATGAAGAATTTTATCTCCCAAGGCCTCCTGGTAGCGGGAACGTCACGTTTTCTCAGTCTCTACCGAGCTTGTCTTTCCCAGATTCGCTGTCAGCGGGCCTCTTCAGGTCAACGAGCCGCTGCGCATGGACACCCACGATCACGAACCGGCATCCCGAGGATCCGAATCAGACCCTCCATGGGGATTCTCCAACACAACCCTCGAAAATCGCTCAACATCGGCTTGACACCCCTTTCGCCGGGCCCGTCTGCGTAATTGCGCAGTCGCCGTCATCCAGCAGGCATACGTCAATCATAAGACCAAAAGGCCAATCCCCATGCAGCGACCTCGAACTCCACATTCGGCATACAGACGGCCCCCTTGGTCGGCCCTACCAACGCGGTGAGTGCATGGAGGACGCTGAGCCGCTTACCACAATGACATCAAGAATAATGGAGTCTTCCAATCCGCTGTCCCTAAACTTTACATCTCACGCTCGAGATACACAGGTGAGCCTTCGTACAAGGGCTCATCACATCACTGCTGGTGAAACATCCAGTGTAGGTGCTTGATCCTTTGAGGTGTTCCCCTCATAATCCATAAGCAAGAGTGCTTGCGCGTGCTCACGAGTATTGCCATGCGTGGTAGTAGCACATAGTATATATATATAATCCCTGCAGGAGAACCAAGCTTCCTGTCATGTTTCTCTTGAAAGCAATAGATCTTTAAGTGGTAGCAATCTGAATGAATGTGGCTCTGTGCTGAGGCAGCATATGTGTCATGACTATATTGTGTAGTAGAGTGGTGTAACGCCAGAGTGAGCTTCGGATTACACGCTTCTTGGAGAGGTTGCCCGTGGTATCCTTAATCACAATTTAACCACAGCAAGGCTTCCTTTCTCAGAAGCGATCGGACTGGCATGAAACCAGAGGTTCCATAGTTACAAAGGAAAATCCGGAATTATCACCCCTTGTCAGCTAGATATCAGCAACAGCTGGATATCCGTGCTCTGCTGCAAGAGCGATAAGAAGATATTCAATCACGGCCGCTGACTGTGTCATGTTGCAACATGAGTTAGAGGCTCCGAGGGTGGAGGTACGGACCGGGGTCAATCGAGGAAGAGGGCCTTTCTGGCCTTCAAGCTTTGGCTGCAGAACACCTGCAGCATTGCTGCGCAGCCCACCAGAGACCGGAACACTCCGGGTGCTGGAGTGCTGGACGTTGGCCTTGATTTGATTCAAATAATGGGCTGTCGCAAGTGTTCCTCTTCCAGCAGCCTGCAGGCCGCAGCGCCAGGTCTTCGTATGTGTGCCGTTCGAATCACAACCAGGGCAGCTGGGTACGCAGGCTTCAATTGACCAGGAGTCCAGGACTCGTACGGCTGCATTTCACCAAACAGGATGTGCGGGCTCTAGGTTTGAGTGTGTGTCTTTGAGCAGCAAAGCACCTATCAGTCGTCTGTCTGGTTTGATACTGTCTAGCAGTCCGATGACATCTTTAGTGGGAGCTGTGGGACATTTCGTTGCATTGAGCGTCGCTGAGGAATGAGGATTGGTTGGCGGCAACAAGTTCATAACTCGTGATCCTCTAGGATTATTGTTCTGGCTTATAGAATAGTCAATTTTGCAATTCCACCAATCAGGGCCCGGGTGGTCTAGTGGTATGATTCTCGCTTAGGGATTAACCCAAGCATATTTGCGAGAGGTCCCGCGTTCGATCCGCGGCTCGGGCCAGTTTTTTTTCCCCCCTTCTCCTTCATCGGCCGCTTTATTTGTCTTGAGTGACAGGAACGCAGCGATACCCCCATGAGTGATGTTTACCTTTGTGGCCATTGGCGGTCTAGGTCTTCGATAATGGTACAGGATATTCTTGTGACGTCCCAGAAGTACACAACAAAGCGAAAGCTTTCGTGGCAGATGTACCGACATGGACCCATGCCAGGCTCGATGGGGGAGCGGACTCAGCCGTGATGACGTCCTTGCGGAGTTGAATATGGTTAGCTCTGTGCTGTAAAATATCAGTGGAATGCTTCAGACTCTCATGCAGTGAATTGACAAGGACTGCGAAGCTGACTTGGAGAGCCTGACGGAGTCACGATTGAAGGCTCTTCGTGCATCCCTCTGATCAATTGGTTATTAAGATCCTCGCTGAGGGACAAACACTTTAAGCAAGTCCACGTGCGCTCGGAGGCGCTGATGGGGTCGACAGGTCGACACTTTCTTAAGCCACCACCGCTGACAGTCCATGGTCTGTGTCAATCAACAATCATGGTCTCTGCTACATGAAGGTCTCTAAGGTTTGCCTAAAAAGGTATGCAACATCTCTGCATGCAACATGTTTCTCATTTCAAGAACAAAGTCAAACAATACCTACCCTGGATCTAATTTCGCCCCATGCACGCGCTGTTGAGCACTTTCTGACTTTCCACAAGGGTATTAGCCTGTGTATGGCCACGTCCCTCTCAGCTCCTCCAGCTGAGCATCCAACACCTTCCTATTCGTTGACACCTTCAACCATCCGCTACCAGTGTGAGCGAGTAAGATCTATGACCTAATGCCTACATTACTGCAGAAGGCCAGTCTAAGTGAGCCTGTATCAAGAGTTAAACTGAGAGGAGTGGTGTTTTTGGTGTTATAGATGGCTGAATATGTGACCACACTGGCATCATGGATTGTTCAACTGAGGGATGGCTTCCTCTTGCCCCTTACTAAAATCAGGTACGGTAGATTTATCATGGAAGAGCAAGCGAGTCCGAAGTGTGATGCCAAACACGCTAACAACAAAGGCACTGCAAGATCTGTTGACCATGGGTCCATGATACTGCGCCAAATGTGACAAACACGTGCACCAGAACATATGAAACTGATACCTCTTCGTCGATGTAATTAGGACTAGACTCTGGAGTCCCCGCCAGCATGACCCCTGTAGCAACACAATGGAGTACGCCGTACGGGATCCAGGAGAAGGCCGAACTGGTGGCTCGTCGGTTCTTCCCACAGCCCCCGGACGCCGATATGGATGTGCTTCGGGGGTTCCGGCTTTAGTAGCAGATCGTACCCATACAGCAGCGTAGTCTAGGGGCTGCTATTCCGAGGGAGCTGTCTCTATGTGCCAACGTCCAACTAGCTAGAACTTAGACCTATATACACCAACGCCTCGTGAAAGCAACTAAAGTCAAATATCAAAAGCCAGACCGGCAGAAGAAGGACAGAGACCTTAGAGAAAGGGGAGGACGTTGCCATGGACACCATTGTTCCTGGCTGTGGTTCCTGCCTCCTATGATGAGCGCGGTCGCTGTCTTGACGTTCTTAATCGAGAAGGGGGCAGATGTGAATGCTCAAGACTGCCTGGGGCGGACCCCGCTCGCCTTTTACATTCAATAAAAGGAATCATACACGCGCAAGAGAGACATTGATCTTCTCAGGAGGCATGGCGTGGATACTGAAGTAATAAGAGACTGAGGGCAGTCCGGCTGCTCCGGCAGAACTGTCAAGGACTGGGTGACTGAGAAGGGGTGCGTGTATAATTGGGATAAGTAGGTTCTAGGAAAGTAGGAATAGTTTCACACTTTAACTCTACTTGATCAGATCAGTGAAGTCAATAGCACTAAAGAGATGCTGATAGTAAAAATACCTGAAAAAAGGGCAAAAAACATACAACAGCCGGGATTCGCTGGTGGTCACCCACCCAACTACTAACCGGCCGGCGTGTGGCTTAAGTACGGCTGAGCGGACGGGAAGCCCTGTTTTCCACACCCTATGGTCGTATGTGCTTAGATGGGCTGGTCTAAGGTTTATATACGCGGCCTAGGCCTATAAGGCGATCATATCAACGTCGAGTTATGAGGTTCCCCGGTCTCCCCACAGCCCGAGCGCCGGATACTGAAGTGGCTTCTGTCTCAATGCTCATGTGGTGGTGGTACTCCGAGACACCTTGTACGTATATCCGTCCTTCATTGGGATTCTCATCCATTCTTCTTCTGGAACTTCCACGAAGTCGGTGTCTGTCCAGACGTCTGGCAATTCTATGAGAATTGGGTGTAATGCGTCGACTGTGTTAGCGTTGCTGTATATGGTGATACTGTTAGGGAAACTTCTTTCCTTTAGTTGTAATAGGCCGGTCATTAACACCTTTTGATGATAGCGCTTTTTGATTGGTAATATCCTGCGTGAAGTACCATTGCTCTATTCGGATCAGGGCCTTCATTGCATTCCCAGTGAACATGGAGTCCTTTGTGGAAACTTGTGGCCCTGGCAAGCATGCGTTGAAGTGCCAGTGCCGATTTTTCCCACGGAAATGTAGCGAGTCTTGGTGACTTAGTTCTTCCAGTATGAAGGAACGCTTCTCAGGTCTCTCTGTGGCCTCAGGCCGCAGGCGTTTCCACTGGAATGGTGTCAGGCTCAGCAGCAATGATTCTGTTCATTTTGGCAAGAAAGCGTCAAACCACTGACCGGAGGAGTGTATCCTCCTGGGTATCGCAGCTCGATGGGTTCGGATGTAGCTCTGGTCCCACCAGCATTTGATGATGCAGAGCTCAAATCATTGCCCCGCAGGCCAAAGGGACCGTGACGTGACTGATAAAGTGTTCAATGGGCTACACCAAACCGGCCGCATGCCCTCAGGCCACCCAGTATTCGTTGTGTGGCGCGTAACCACTGGAAACGGCAAGGAAAAGCTGAAATCCAGTCATTATCGACAATCAGGACCTCAGCCAGGAAGCAGTACCTGACGTCTAGCCATTACCGTCTCAAGAGGAAATCCTCTTATTGATATCCGGCGTGAAATACATCACTGTCATCCACGCAACGCAATTCTTTCACTAGTGGCGGATCCACCCATCTATATATAAAGCACTCGCTAAGGCAGGCGAAGTCGAGGCTGAATTCCTGTTAGTTCTACGCGCATGGAGAAATATGGATCGCACTGCGATCTGACATCGACGAACCCCAAGAGGGCACAACAATCGACAATTCATTGAAATATTGAACCGCAAACAAAACCCACTGGTTCGACCTATTCACGACGCAATACCCTCCACGTCGACCCCAGAATCAACGGCAATTCCAAGGCCTACAAGTTATCCAGGTGGAATTAATTGCCAATCGCCCTGTGTCATAGATGACCATTTGTTTTACCGCCTTCTATTTAGTTGAGGGGGTTGCGCGGGATCTGGTTGGGAGACCAGCGTTCTGTAGTCGTCATGTCGGTGTCTCAGGCACCGGGCCCGGGGCCGGAGGAGCCTTGCACGGGAGCTTCCGGTGCTGTGGGCAGGCCGGAATGTGCCTGCCTTTAAGATTATGATGCTAATATTATCATCATGCGGGAGTGGCATCATGTCCTTCTTTAATATGGTTACCTTGATGTCCAGACCCATGACGATACTTGAGCAGGTCTTTGTACAGCCTGTAGCCCGCGATCAAGGCCATGCGCGTCTTCCACAGGTCGTCTGACTGCGAGGAGACGACCGCCACCATAGAGGTTGTCCGCGTTGATGTTCTCGATGGTGTTTGGGAAAAGGGGAATGTACAAGTACATGGTCACAACCATGCGCAAGCCATCCTTCGCGACCCTGAAGTTATCATGAATAAGATTATAAGATGTTGCTCATGTGCTTGTATTCATTCCTGATCATTGTCCTTGGTCTGCTGGAGGAGCTTGGTGAAGGAGACCACCGCTTGTTCTTAGGGTCGAATGTGCCAACATTGTCTGGCAGCACTCTGGCTTGAGCTTAGTTTGTCCATGGTGACACGGTGTCGCAGAACGCCGTTCATCACGACGGTGCGAGCGTCTTGTCCGACGATGGGAATTGTGGTAAACGTGATCTTAGCTAGAAGATGAGCTAGACGTAATCATCGCCTTCCCGGGCGTAGCTGTGTCCGGTGGGGCCTGGAGTTTCGTCGTCCAGAACCTCCTTAGCGTCTTGAACTGGCTGTTTGCCCTTAGTAGTGTTGCCATGGCGGTTCTCTGCTGGGGATTGGTCCTCCAGGATTTCAAAGGCAGTAGAAGGGCCTACTCGGAAGCGATTCAGGAAGGCAGTAAATCTGACTGGATCCGCAGCTGCATGGGAACTGTCGTCGATGACTTCTTAGGTTCTGCAAACAAATTCCTTGTGTTTCTTGTCATCGATACAAGCGACAACCCCAATCGCGAAGGCACACCTTAGGGGTTGATTTCCGGACCTGTCTGGGGGCCTTCTCTTTATGGGTTCCCTTCAGGTCGTTACTTTCACAGAGGCGTCAGGGATTCTGGTCTCTCCATTCGGCTATATGCATACTGGATGGCGTTGGCCGCTTCCGCTCGAATTCGTGTTCGTTCAGCAATGAATTCATCCGCCGTCTGCATACGCTGGTCAAGCAGAGGGGTGAATTCCAATCTTGGTTCGACGCCGTAGAGCAATTTAAATGGTGTCTTGTTCGTGCTTGTGCTGGTTGAGGTTAAATAAAGAATTCGATATCCGGCAATAGGCTCGGTCATATGCACTCTTCTAGCATTTAACAGAGCATGCATCTCAGCATGACCTTGATGACTGTGTTGAATCGTTCAGTCTGGCCATCCACCGCAGGATGGTATGCTGCCGTGATGCCGAGTCGTACAGACGCTCGTTTAAACAGGTACTCCCAGAATTCTGATGTAAATTTCGAATCCCGGTCAGATATAATGACTTGTGGTAACCCCCAGGAAGGGAATATGCACTTCAAGAACATCTTCGCCCAATCAATGGCAGTGTAGATGGTTCTGCCGTGAAGTAATTTGACAGCCTTTGTAAACTTGTCGACCACAACCAGTATAGCGTTGTAATCTTAGCGGATTTAGGGAGACCGGGATGAAGTCTATTGTCAAGACAGAAAATAGTTGCGATGGGCATATGATAGGGGCCAGTTGTCTGTATGGTTGGTGTCTTTCTCAGGTTACAGTTCAGCAAGCTCTCGGGAAAGTTTGACAAGGTCTCAAATTACCCTGGATATCCCAAGACCTTGCTGAACTGCATGCCCTGTCTTTCTTCTTTAGATGCTTTGCAGGCGGGGCAAGCCAGCATGTATGATTCTACCAAGACCTTTAACCGGGGAATGTAGACTGCCTCGCAATCCGTCTTCTTCCCGATAGCGCCATGCTGAGGACGAAAAGGAAAAAACGGGAAAACAGGAAAAGGATACATGTAGCAACGATAACGATAGCAAAACGCAGAAACTTCCTTTTCTTTGAAGATCAGTGTCCGGAGAAAGTCGCGTTACTGTTTGACCTTCTTGAGCTGATTACCAGCATCCTCCTCGGAACATAGTCAGGATGCGTGTCGGATTTTGCACCCACTGCGATCATTAGGTCTTTGAGTTGTTTTTTAATAGTCACAGAGAGCGGCCACTGCGACAGGTTTTTCCAATCCAGATCCTTGCTCTGGTTATAGGTGAATTGGAAGTTTTTAATTTTGCTCAGTAACTCTGCTTTGGTCTAGCTTGCGGTGATGACCCAGACCAGGCTTAGTGCCTTGGCCATGTCCATCTTCCTGAGCTTCTTTGTAAGCCCATACATCCTTATGCTTAAGGCCAAGCACGGGAGCGAGACTGGCAAGCCCATGGTCGAGACGGGTCCAGGCACGTCTTCATATCCAAGTATGCGTCGTGTGCGACCTGTTGCATCTGGACCATCTAGGAACACTACCATGGAGTTGCCGTCGCCCTACTATAAGGCCACGGCCCTGGACGTGTCGACAGCTGGTATGATGGTCGAAGGCGGCCACGTGTAGATCAGGCAACTTCTCCTGTAGGGTCCGGCTCAGAATGAGCTCGGGGTCTTAGGCAAGAGATTGGTCGATTAGGCGGTCTCATGTTATGCATCATCATGGACAGGATCTCATGCTACTTCTACTGCAGGCTCATTGTTTCGTGGTCGCAAATAGAGTCAGCAAACACCATATGCGAGGCTGTGAGCTCCTGGAGATGACTAACACCAACACCATGGTCAACTACGCGAAGGCGCTCATCAAGTTCTAGCCGTTGCTGTCCAGGATTGCGCAACTGAGCATGCACATCGCGTGCATCGCTAAGAGTGGACGCTGAGGTATGTGGTCATAAGGTATGACTACGGCCAGCTCATCAGGCACGTCCTGCGCAAGGACGCGGTTGCAAGCAGGGGCAGGCCGTCTACAGCTTAGAGAGCTTGAAGGACATTATAAGGCTGACCTAGTTCAGCTATGGGAACAGGTTCATCTTCAAAACACAGGAATGTGGGTCGTCATGTAGCTCAGCGCAAGGAGAAAGATCATATATGCGCAAAGATATGTTATAAGCTGAATAAGAGATGCGCCATGTTCTTGAAGGAGAATAGGAGATATAGCCTGAGGTTAACTGCTGTGCTGAGGGCATGCAGGAGAATGTTTGCTTCATCACGCGCATGAATCAAAAGTCAAAACCAGATTGCATTCAGTGTCAAGATCTTAAAGCTGAGGGGCAGCTCATGCAGTAGTACGGCGGACTATAAGTACAATGTGGACTTTTGGAGTTTTTTACTGTTTACTACATGTATTACCTATTGCCACTACCTCCACAAATCACCAGGATATCAAATCACCATATACTAAGGATTCAAACTGCCATATACTAAGGATTCGAATTGTTATATAGTAGGGATTCGAATTGCCATATACTAAGGATTCGAATTGTCATATACTAAGGATTTGAATTGTTATATACTAAGGATTTGAATTATCATATACTAAGGATTCGAATCGCCATATACTAAGGATTTGAATCATCATATAGTAGGGATATCGAATCACCATATACTAAGGATTCGAATCACCCTATACTAAGGATTCGAATCGCTATATACTAAGGATTCGAATTGTCATATACTAAGGATTTGAATCACCATATACTAAGGATTCGAATTGTCATATACTAAGGATTTGAATCGCCATATACTAAGGATTTGAATTGTCATATACTAGGGATATCAAATCGCCATATACTAAGGATTTGAATTATCATATAGTAGGGAATCCCTACTATATGATGATTCAAATCCTTAGTATATGGCAATTCAATATCCCTACTATATAATGATTCAAATCCTTAGTATATGGTGATTTGATACCCTTAGTATAGTATATAGTATATAATATCATGTGGTGCATGTAGGGAGGGCGGGAGTGGTAAGATGTAATCACTGTAGAAATACCAAAAGTCCACATTGTACTTATAGTCCGCCGTAAGTAGATTAAACTCTAATTATTCATTACTATAACTACAACTCACAAGGATGCATATATGCGACAGCAGCAGAAAGAATGGGCACATAGCCTCTAATAACTCTAAGAACAGCTTCAGAGGCACAGTTACGACCCTAAAGACGTATCCAACCCTATTCAACCCACGCAGAGCCATGCATTCACATCTTCTAGAAGAAGGAGTAGCAGATGGACGCCATGACGCAGATCAAGACTCAAGAGGAACAAGCCAGGAACCACGAACCCGCTTACCAACCCAGCTGTAAGACTAACATCATGTTCTGCTGCATGCCGTTGCTACAAATAAGTTTGTGAAGAATGAAGATGCATCCTTGCGTTAATCCTTAGGACTAAGTTGTACCTCAATATTGCTGAGAAGATCTTGAAGTAGGTCATGGGCTTAGAGCTGGGCTACACAGTGAACATATTTAAGATTAGAGATGCCTTCCCACACATCAATTAGTACTTTAACTTAATTGCAGATGTGGACCTAACCATGCACTCATTCAGGTTACTGCTTGAGGACAGGTTCAGAATCTTGCTAGTCAGCCCGCACTTAGACACACTTATAACTAAGATTAAGCACTCAAAGCACTACAGGGACACATTAGAGAGGAACAGAGGATACATAATGACCCCTACACACTCATGTTTGCGAACATGGTGATACTCTGGACTGTTGTGCCTGCACAGGAACATAGAGGAGATGATTAAGGAAGTCATGAACAAAACAACGCCAATGCATGGTTTGTATAATGTGCCTAAGGACTTTAACAACATCTTTAGTGCCTCGATTGGATGGCAAGCGTCAACACAAGCCCGAAGTATGAGACACGCGTGTATTCATTCAACTCATGGTGCAGACCAGGACGCTCTCAATGTCCGAAACCCAGGCCTGAGTTTGTACATATACTAGCCCGCCTTCACCGTCGCTCCCACGAACTAGGACTCAGTCAGATTCGAACGAGGTTCATGCAGATGGACTGGATCATGCCGCTATTCAGAGACAAATGCGTGATAAGGTCATCTTCACGTACATCAACATAATTAAGGACCCATTCTACATACAGGGTTCTGTAGCAGAGAGGATCGCATGACAGATGATGGCGCCCTGTTATCTACCTCTGCATGACGGCGGCTGGAGGTACATTCAGGTTCAACATGGCCATACCTGATATGAGGGAGATCCAAAGGTGCAGGAGGGGAGCCATTGCATCACCAGCTCCATGATGAAGGATCTTTTCAGGAACGGGACCATCGTACTCAATGAGATCACGGAGACGAATTCCTTGCCGTCCATAGAGGACTATGAAGCCATGTTCAAGTATATTGACATGCCGCTGTCCTGGTCGAACCGCCAAAGGCATGAACATGAAGCCGAACGAGATAATGATCAACATTGACACCACAACGGCCTGCACCTCATGATAGATGATGTCAAGCTCAATCACATGCCTCCGGACGAGTGCATGAAGATGGAGATGGACTTGTACAACCTCCTAGTTGAGAGGACACCCGCGATCTCGAGCTCAGTTCGGTGCAAGAACAAGGATGTGTACATAACCATGTAGGATTAACCCTGTGTACATACAGAAGTGTGAGAAGACATTCATGGCAAGAGTGTGAGTAAAATCATAAGCTTATATATATTTACATGGACAAGAGTAACGCCACAGTGATGACACCAAGCATGATCAAATATAGGAATAAGGTTGGACAGGGTCACATTCTTATGCTCACTATCCACACCTACGCATAGATGAGATGACTATAAACCAGACCACTAAAGAAATGAAGCACAAATGTATACCTGTACATGTTTTTAGCACACATAGGTTAATCTATATGTCCAGGGTCATTGTTATGTCGTCTGTATAGAATCTGCTTGACCTCAGTTCATCTCTCTGTCGTCGAAGAAGTGTTGGGCCTGTACATGTGCATGTACACCTTTGAGGTGTTTCTTCTGCGGTATCGAACTCGAGTCTTGATATTCGTTGCATGGCGCGTAACCACTGAAAACGGCGACCTAAAGCTGAAATCCAGAGTTGTTGTTGACAATCAGGACCTCAATCAGGAAGCAGTAGCTGCTGCTGATGTCTACCCATTACCATCGCAAAAGGAAATCCTCTTGTTGATATATTTCACCGCCTAGACTACACCACGGTATTCTTGAGAGCAAAAACCTGCGCACCATGGTATGAGATGTGCGATGCCTCGGGGAAGATGATCAAGTTAGATGACTGCAACCTCCTGCCGTCATTTAACAACAAAATGGAGTGCCTTAAGTTGGCTAAATCATTAATCGAGGAACAAATTGCACAGCTAGAACACGCCTACAATGACTATACCCTGAAGATGATTGACTTTTGCACTAGCCAGCAAGCGTGGGAGGTTGATTTGCTGTCATCGATCCACGAAGCCAAGCTATCGCCTGTCGGAACTGAGGAAGTTCACAGAATGTTGTTTTCCCCTGCTTAGTTGCAAGCATTGCAACACATCATACTTGTCGATTACCTCTGATTGCAGGGCCCGACATTGTAGATTTTGGACAGCTTCCTTGTCTGATCCTGCCAACCGTCTTTGAGATCGATCTTCATCCATTCGTGGGGGATCATTGACCGGGTCCTGGTTTGACCAGAGTGACGGGTACCAGTATATGACCTCTCTGAATTTCGCAACCGTTGAGATGTCTCCGAAAACGGTGATACCATTGTTAAGTACTGTACTTTCACCTTCGTGAAACCAACATGGGTGCGATTGTAGCAGTTTAGCTTGTTCTTCGGAAGGTAATATCGTTATATCATAGATCGCCCGGGTCTGCCTCGTCGATATGGTAAACTTCAGACGCGTCGAACTCGTCGAGCTCACCGAGTCGCGCGTGGCGTTTGATTGCTATCAGCTGAGCAGTCTGATTCATTAACATATATGTATGAGAAATGGGCATCAACGGCGAGGGGACCATTGAGAGTTTGGGACTTGGTTACAGCGATGAAAAGAACTCATGGCTTAACTCATCTAAAGAGCTTATCACTAAATTTGAACAACGGCGAAGGGAACAGAAGTAACCCATCGAAGCGTTTACATGTATATTAAAACCACATAGTTACCCACTATTACCTTGCTATTACCTTCCACCTGATATTCTTACCTGGTTTCCCAACACCAATTCAGGCTCGATTGCTCCCGAGCATTTACTACCTACTTTTATACTAACACCTCACCTCTCTCCCTCTCCTCCTCATGCACCATCTGTTCCCCTCACCTACCCCTTTGTATATTCTCTCCCTTTTCCAGGACTGTTTTCATCAGCATCACGATCATGGCTGGCAGCTTACCTTTCCGTCGGGGAGAGACGCACTGCACTGCCTTGGCCGAGGAATCACTTAAGGCTGAAATGAAGCGCAAAAAGAAGAATGAAAACGAGAAGAAACAAACCAGCGATGACGATGACGACCCTGAAGTGAAAAAAGAAGACGCCACTTCCCCTGAGAGACCGGCTGAGGAACATAATCGGCTGGACAATCTTCGGATCGGGTGCTATGGTTTATCCCACGTTGGATCGTAGCGGTTGGGGTCGATGGCGTAACAGGGGTCGTCCTTCTCGACATGGAATACCATGATCCCATATCTGCGCCGTTTCAATAAGTCAACATCGACGAAAAGAAAATGATCGAGATTAATGTAAATAAGAATAGTCCAGTCCTTAAAGTGGGACTAGATTGCGTTAAACACCTCTCTCTCAGTGTCAGTCACCACGTCCAATAGAGTGCTCTTAGCGTAAAATAGTCTAGCCTTTTCCCTGTTTGGTCCCAGATTAGACAGATAGGTTTTTCGATCTTACAAAGGTTGGATCTTAGCAGAGTAAAGGGGAATATTAGACTTAAGTAGAATATTATTCTCATCCACGGAGTTGAGCAGCCCCTTGTCTGAGATCAGGACTATCCTCACACAGAGGCAGTACACACTCCTATCTATATAATTATTTATATCTGTTGTCCTGTAGTCCTGTCTCCATGCTTATTTATGTTGACTGAGACAATGCCTGTGTTAATAATGTTAAGCTACATGGTCAGTTATCCCTATTCCTCTTTTTTGAATGTGTACATGTGTCTGAACACAGTCACAACTATCTACATGTCTGGTCCGGGTGTGGGACTGAGTACTCCCTCGTAGGGAACTTCATTTTAGGGGCTCGTGACGATGATCATGGGAATCCTCATGTCTGCATACAGGTTCTCAGTCTCGAACTACAACCTGACCAAGGACACTGTTGTATTCCACTCCATACCGTGATAGCCTCAGTGGTTAAGGGTTTGCTTGTGCTCGTGTTCGCGACCATGTAGGTGACCATCACATCTGCCTGGCCACCAAACTCCGTCCACATAGATGTACATATCCGTGGTCATGATTTCACTTGTGTGATGTTTACATAGTCAATCAGTCTCTGACCCTGAATGCGAGCAGGGCAAGGTCGATCTTGATGCGCATGTCCATATTCGACCTCATGGCAATCTGCTTGGTCACGTACATGCACAGGACCTCATTAATCTTCATGTCGCTGATCAGCAGCAAGTAGCAGTTCAAGATCGAGCTCAGCTATCCGGTCACCTTGTCGACGATGTACGCGGTCATGATTGTGTTCCTGCGCCTAGGAATATATGACTGCTTCTCCTAGAGCAAGAATATGATCCTGGCCATGTGTGTGTGCATCTGCATGCTCCTGTGGAGGTTTGCATCCTCATTCAGCTCTGCGCGCACTGTCACATCTCAAACTAAGCTCGTGCTTCGTCTCATTTGGGTTGATGTACGTCAATGTGACCCTGCTCTGCTCCCTCGTCACGCCAACACGGCAACGCCTGTGGATGTTGACTCAATGCTCTTCACTCCCGAGTCGATCAGCACGACCCTGACCATGTTAATGCATGCGACGAAGCAGCAGCTGCCTGGATATTGCTGAACACAAAGCTCCGCGACGTCAGCTTACTCTTCATTTACGACCTCACGGAATATGTGCGTGGTTAGGTAGATCTACTCGGAGTCAAGCGACTCCGGGCTCATGTCCGGCTCAAAGAGGTGGTAGATCTTTGTGAAGAAGTCCTCGTCCTCAGGCATTCCTCAACCTCACATCGACTTGTCGTCCATTGCCACCATCACGTCCCACTTCTCGACCTCGGATAAGAAGTTGCACTCCTTCTAGATCACGAACATACTTCGGACCAGATAGATTCACAGGTTCTCGCCAAGCCCATGTGCATGGACGCGATCTTATACGAGTCTATACATGTGAGTATGCTGAAGGACGCCTTCATGTCCCTGCAGAAGCTGAAGCTCAAGCCTACACACAGGGTGCAGTCCTGGCGTGTCCTTGGTGTATGAGAACCTGTCCTTGTGCTTGGTCAGGTATGGGTCAATGTCCATGATCATGGTAATTTTTGAGCTCACTGCGCAGCACAGGATGATGGCAATGTACTCGTCCTTGTCTGTGAATGTGATTGCGATATCTCCGCCTTGATTCCAAGGACGAGCCCAAGTTCGTGGTCATGGCAATGCGTGGGCTGATGTTGATGTACGCGATGGAGATGAAGTTGAGGTTCAGCTACCTCTTCAGCTAACTCTGTGAGTTTTTCTGGGTTCATCTTCGAGCATGTACGTGACTACCACTGTTTACGCGTCCTCATACCCATCCATGCCGCTGTTCAAGCCCTCGTTCTCACATCTGCCGCAAATGACGTCCATGTACTCGAGCTCAACCACGTCTCGACAATGATGTAGTACTTAATCTTATCCATAGACAAAGTCTGACCCGCCCTCCCGGGCATGTAGATAAACCTCTTTATGTGGAATGGTGGATGATCCATCCCTGGGGGGCAGGGGCTTTTGGTTAAGACTTATAGTCATGCACATGCTCTCCTCATAATCCTCATTACAGATCATGAGCTTGCCCTTCTTAACCTTCTTACCTTCCTATAGAAGAGGCACATGTTCACGGGCACGGTCACGTAGCACATCTTAATGATGTAGACCGTGGTTGTGCCGTTGTGGCCAACTATGTGATGGCAATAAAGTCCAGCATCGCAATTCACTAGTTATACTCGGCCTTCGGGTCAATGTCGCCCATGCTCGTGGTTGAGACAAGGAATAGGACCCCGTATCATCGTATGTGAAGTCATTCAGGCCTATTAAGCCAGTGTGGTCCCAGCACAGCTACAAGTACATGGCCGTGAACAGGGGCAGAGCCGTGTACAACCTCAAGAGCGTGATAGACATTGTGAGGCTGATCTAGGGTGGCTACACGAACACAACCATATTCAAAATGTGAAGCCGCGGTTGATCACATAGCTCAAGACAGAGAAGAAGAGTAACTTATATATGAAGATGTGCCACTGCCTGAACACCATGTGTAAGAAGTGTTTGAAGAAGATGCCCTCCGAGTTTAAGCTCTGTAGCGAGGCCTGCGCGGGAATATCTGCATGATTATGTTGATGTTGGCGTGCAGCTTCCAGGTCAAGGTCTTGAAGCTGATGGCTGGCTCGCGCGTGTACATTAAAATCACACAGTATATCGCTGCGACCATGAAGGAGGATGTGTGTTGGAAGTGCCTTAAGGAGGAGGAGAGGAAGCTTAAGGAGAGGAGGAAGGCTGCAAAGGAACGTGGACAAGATCCTGCTCTTATAGTTCTTCCTCCTCAAGAGGTGCATCCGATCTTATTCAACGCCACCAGGTGGAGCTGTTGATACATGAGCACAAGGCACAAGGGGATGGATGAGTAGATGTACACAATAATATGCATAGTTAGATGCAGGTAAAAATAGAAGAAGCACTTGAACCACTAGTGCTACCAAGAACTTCAGCATCAACTTCAACCTTTGATCATGAACCACATCACGCACATGATTATGATGCTGTTTAGGACCCAGTGCTTCCTGGAGATCACAGAGATAATCCTAATAAAGCTCACAGCCTCAGAGCTAGGCTATATCCTAGACTTGCTTAAGGTTAGGAATATCTTCGCGTATAGCAACAAGTACCTTGACGTAATCAGGGACATGGATCTGACCATGCAGATGTTCGGACTGCTAATCAGGATAAGTTCAGAATCCTCCTCATTGGCCTGGATCTGGAGAGGCTTATGGTCAGGATTAAGCAGTTCAAGTTGAAGGAGTACTGGGAATCTGGAATTCAATGTAGACAATGTACAAGGACTTGCATGACCTTGCAATCGCGAACACGTTGGCGGTCTGGGTCGTGTGCCCACACAAGGACATGGAGATGAGGGTGGAGAAGTTCCTGTTCCCGGAGAAGGACTACGAGAAGACCCTGCAGGTGTTTAACCACAAGATCATGGTACAGCCTAAGAGGCTCTTCACAGATAGCACCCAGGCTTGGTCCTGTGCACATACAGCTAAGCCCATTTTCGGCCTCAGAACCGTGTCCAACGACGCAATCAGGGATTCAGGGTCAGGGCGGAGAAGGTGTACATGCACTGGACTGTTGGCTTGTTCAGGACCTTGGTGCTCAACAACATCACATTCTCATACATCGACGCGGTCTACAAACCGCTCCGCATCCACCATTGCAAGGCAAGGACGTACGCAACGACGGATCGCAATTGGCCAAACTACATGTTCACAACGGTGCCCAAGAGCATTCTGAGGTCCAACTACACGGTCATGCCCAATGTCAGAGAGCTGGACATGCTCAGGAGGGAGAACATGCACATCACCAACTCCATGATCAAGGACATATTCGAGGACGGGCTCATCCACATCAACTCGATCACGGAGGCGAGCGCGGTCTTTGTCTTGACCATGCGAATGAATGTACTACTACTGCCGTCGCCAGAGGACTATAAGCCCTTGTATAAGTACATCGACGTGCCGCTGTTGTGATCACGAACATGAACTTGAAGCCGTTGACTGGTACTATGAAGTTCGAAAATGGGAACAGGACCCTGAATGAGTAGCTTAACATGACCAGCTATATATACATGGATATGTACATCAACATGGACTCCAAGAGGAATGAGGTCACGCGTACAATCCGCATCTGGTGCAAGAGGTGAGCACGCACTCTGACTTGGACTTCAAGATGATGAAAAGCATGAAGACGAACCCAAATAAGATGATGATCTACCTTAACACTACGATCACAGCCTGCACCAGGTGCATGAACGACCTCAACCTCAGGTCCATGCCTGCGGAGGAGCTCATGAAAATAGAGATGGACCTGTACAAGCTCATGATTGAGAGGATGCTCAAATAAGAACGTGCGTGTAACTATATAGAGGTTCAACCCTGCCTACATGCAGAAGCCTGAGAAGATATCCATGGCCAAGAGCATGAACAAGGTCATGAGCCTGGGCATCTGCGTGGATGAGAACAGGACCATGGTCGTGAACCGGACCACGTTCATGAGCCACCATCTACGCAACGGTCAAGATCAGGACCATCCTCATGCAGATGAGGCAGCACAGGATCCTGTCCCTGTACTTATTTGTGGTTGTTGTCATGTTGTTATACGTGTTCGCGTCCACGATCAGGATGATGTTCATGTTGATGATCGAGTCAGACTACATGTTCAGCTAGCTCTGTTGCTCTGCAAGTTTTGAACCAGTACGTGTGCATGAACATGATCGCGATTATCTACGACCTCGGGCTTCGCCTGCCTGCTTAGCAAGTGCGACCATGGTGGACACGTAAGTGTTAGCTAAGCGTTTCATTGCTTGACTGGGCGGCATGCGGAATCGTTTCTCGATCTGCTTGCACCAATCTTCAATGTGCAGGCAGTGGGTAAGGCCGGACTGCATGATAGGGTCAATTTCGTTGTTCCACCATCTTGCAGCTTCGCCGCGAAGGCATGTGTCCAAACTTTTGGCAGAGCTTTGTGATGTCCCGAGATCAAAGAGGTAATCAACGAGGGAATCTACAGGGGCCGCGGCCTAGCCTAGATGCCAGAGGAAGATATATATGTACGCTGACGGCGCCAGTCTGCGAAGACGGCCGTTAGGTACATAGTCGCTGCTCACTAGGAGCCTCCGGCGTGGCCCAGCTCGGTGCCGAAACGGAGTAAGGAATGGATCAATCAATCGATGTCCCGAGATCTTGCTGCAACGCGTAGTTGGTTTGTGAAAGCATATGCAGATCGGTAGTAGGTTTTGTCATCTCTGTTGATTGTGTCGCCGTATCGCCAGGAATACTCCATGTCCGACTCCGGGAACCAGTATCCAATGTCCGCTGGCCGCCAGTGGCTGCCGTTTGTCGTTGCAGTGCTTGTTGATGATATTGGTGTTTGTTGATGATATTGGTGTATTATGTTCTGGTTCGATGACTGGTGTACGTACTTTTGCAGTGGCGTTTATGTAAGGAGATAGAGGTTTGAACTACTTGCTGGACGATTTGCTGTAATGCTTGTATTTGCGCAGGGGAAAACAACCTTCTTACACTTCTTTAGTCTCTGCTGTATGCCCTCGTTGTTTGCCAGACCCAGATGGGCCAGCAGTGGGGTCTGCCATTCTGATTGTTGATGCTTGCCCGGGTCTGACGGTTTACGCGGGTTGAAAGGTGATTCAGGTCCTAATGGCAATTCGCCTGATACGGCGTTGTCGTCTGACTGAGAGTGATGAGTTCCACCGTGGGCGAACGGTATGACGAGACAGAGTCTTGAATGGGGTCACAGGTTGACGGTGACGCCCGAGAGCGTGGGTCTTGGGATGGTCCTTCCAGTATGAAGAAACGCTTTCCGCCGAATATCAGGTTGAAATCGGATGTAGTGGGCACCTTCCCGATTGGGATGCTCTGCCAGGGTTGACGTGTCTGAGGTGTCTCCGTTGCCCTAGACTCTTCCGTAGCCTCAGGTGTCGGCTCAGCTGTGGTCTCAGGTTCAACGGCTGTTAGCTTTCTTTGACTTAGCAAGGAAGCGCCTGACCGCTGTCTGAAGGGTTCTCGGGGAGTCTATCCGGGCTTCTGGGTACGACGTTCGTGACATGAAGTAGGTCTAAAACGAGTCTATGTTGATATGTATAGACAAGTACATGTCCAGCTACGTCCTCATCCACGAGTCCATCTTCTCGCGGTACTGCTCGTACGTCGTGGGACCGATGCATTCCAACGCGACGATGTAGTGGTTCCTGCACATGAAGCTGTTCCTCTCCGCGGTCGGGATCTACTGGGCGTAGAAGGACCGTAGGACGTGATCCTCTTCACGTTCTCGGGGGTGTGCGGGATGACATTCGGCATCTGGCTGATGATGGGGCTTGAGATCACGATCCTGTTCCTGACCTCGAGACCACGATCATGTCATGCACGGGGCATCTGCATGAGCTGCAGATCTCCTTCCTGTTGAAGCACATGGTCGAGGTACGAATTCGAAAACAGTGTGGAGCTCGTTGTAGACGTATGACAACGCCCGCTCAACGTCATATGTCTGACCTCCAATTCGAACAATGGACGCGAACACGAACCCAAATATCTGCGAGACCTGCCGCGAGAGCAAGACCCTGGAGGGGGCCAGGTTCGAGCACGTGCGCTTAGGCCTGGACGAGCCGCCGGAGCTGATCAAATACAGGTGCAAGAGGCAGGACGAGTACATCAGCGCGATCATGGGCAGGATCAGGGAGGCGAGCTCCATCGCGACCATCAACACGAGCGTGAGGATGAACTTGTTGCCGTCCACAAACATCAACCCGCTTAAGATCACGTCGGTGGACATGAGCCCTGATCTCGAGGTGGAGGCAAGGCTGAACGCAGTCATGTCCGAGTTGATGTACAAGCTCATGCGCACAGGCATGTTTCGGGCTACGACCATCACCACAATTAAGGAGGTGGGCTGCAGCTGGTGGGTGGGCACGCCGATCAACATGAACGCGAAGGTGAGGATCCACTTGAACCGTGAGAAGACTGTGAGTGCCCATGGAGGTGTACCGGATCTCGCCCAGCATCAAGATTACGATCTCGCACGAGTACAGGTTCGAGGACACGATCATGAGGCCGACTACATCGTGAACCTGGACGAGGTCAAGACCAAGTACGAATTCGAGGGTGTGAAGATGACCTTGGTCGCGAGGAGGTACATTGTCGAGAAGCTAAGCTGCTACTTGGCTGAGATTGAGTTTAGGAACAGGCTCACAGATATGAAGCTGAGGAGGGTGCTGGACTGGGCTATGAATATCGTCGGCTCCGTCCGCATGATCGCCAATGAGATCGACCACAAGTACATAAGCTCGGCCAGGTCTGTGGACCACGCAGTCGTTGACGTCTCGGACATGAGCATGTACAAGGGCGTCTTCATGCACAAGGCTGACTGGATGAAGGTGTACGTGTGCTACTCCTTCGGCTACGTGGTCATGATGACGGACAACAACCTGACGGTGCTCACGTACAGGTTCACGAGCTCGATACAGCGCCTGTACAAGATGACGAGGATGGGACTCGATGCCGCTCGTGAGCTCGACCAAGTACACGAGCATGCTCAGCGACCGGATCGTGGTCGTGACCCCGTTCAGGACCCTCCGCTTGAAGGGGCGCACGATCGACCTCAGGTACGTGGACGGGAACCGCTGCACGGTCGACGCCGGGCGCTTGGCCCCGATCGCGAGGGGGAGCGAGAGGATGACGCAGCACATGATCTACGAGATGAAGACGTACAGGTCCGCCAATGAGAACGAGGTCGTGCTCAGGAACCCAATCACGAGGCAGAGCAAGGCCAGCAAGGCCAGGCCCAACAACATGGACATCGTCAAGCGCGTCGGTGAGCAAGAACACCTCCCTGTTCGACATCACGTCCATGTCTTTCTCCATGCGCTCGAGGGTGTATGAGATGGCACAGGCGTCCGCGAGCTCGACCAGAAGGGTGATCGTGATCTTCGGCTGCGGCAGGTTGCAGGTGTGGAAGCAGATGTGCCTCTCGAACTTCTCCTAAGAGACTGTCACCCTCATGCCAGGCGGTGTTCAGGAACGTGATCGACCGCTTGCAGTCGAGGCAGAAGAAGGTGCTGGACATCTTCGCGTTCGTGTAGTTGTAGATCAGGTAGTGCTCGTTCAACTTCGTCCTTGTTTTTCGTGTACATCCAGTTGGTTAAGTACTCCTACCCATACGTCTAGGTCTGCCTGGCGCGAAGTCGAGCGAGGTTCTGGTCCTACATGTTGAAGATCGGATTCCTGCATCTGAGGCAGCACAAGTACACGTACCCGTACGCCATCTCGTACCTCCTCAAGGCCGCGCACATGAGGCTCCTCATGTAGTCGTCGGAGTCCGGGAATCGGTCCCTGGTCATGTTCACGGTTATCCACGTCTCCATCTAGCTGACCATTTTAGCCTATGTTCCCGTTCCTGGTCATATGCCTGTCCACCGACATGTTCGTGGACATCGTCGTCTAGAGCCTCGTCTACGTGGTCGCATTATCGCATACATGTACACGAGCTCCTGCAGGGGCAAGACGATCTGCTTGGGGATGTTCATGATCACGAAGATCTTGTCGTAAAACTCCGGCTTGACGGTAACACGAGTGCGTGAGGTGCCGCATGAACAGCTTCATCTCTGCGCCCGGGTTCAGATACCTGTACGAGTGCTTGCCGATGCACAAGGGGCAGCAGACGACGAAGTGCGTGATGTTCTCCGCTCGCGGGGTTCTACAGGTACCTGGTCATGATCGGGATCGTGAGCATGTGGATGCTGATTGCTGACGTTGGTGTTGCCCAGGATGTTGCCGTGGTTGTTGTCCTCGAACTCCTCTTCGTAGGCCCACATCTGCATGAGGGGGATGTCGGTGTACAACCTTACCGCCAACTCGCGCTCGCCGTTGTTGACGCTGATCATCCTGCTCTGCTCCGCCAACGTCATTCCGTCCACGGTCCGCCCTTCCGAGCTCGTTCGTGCCCACGTTGAAGTGTATGGCCCACGGCGGCCCCGTCATGCGGTTCGACCTCATGGCATAGCTGCCGTACACGAACAAGGGGACGTCGTTCTGCCTGTCGTCCATGCCGTTCCTGTTCGTGAGCATCTTGTAGCACGCGTTCGCAGCTCGATCTCCTCCACAGGGCCGTACGCAGGCGTCCAGGCCCGTTCCCGTTGTTAGCGAAGTAGACGACCTTGATGTTGTTCTTGTTCGGGATCGTGGACACGAACCAGTCGCTGCCCTGACGGGTTGGTCGGAAGCACCTTCATGTGCTCGAACCTGCAGATGAACATGGTGATGGTGTGGCCCTCAACGGAGAACTCGTTGCTGCCGATGAAGAAGCAGTTGATACCAGGAGGACCGAGCAGATCGTGCCGGACGAGGCCGTCGTCTCGTTCATGTACCTCTTCGAAGTCCCCGTTCCAGTTCATGATGTATTTCCAGGTGAAGGATTCGTCCTTGGTCAGCTGTCTGGGCACGACCGCGAGCCAGATGCACAACGGGATCTCATTGTTCCTGTCATACGTCTCCGGGTACATGTTCTTCTCGTTCAATCTGTCCACGTCCGCGCCAATGAGCATGACCTCGTTCCCCTTCACAATCATCTCCTTGATCCAGTCCGCGTGCTCGGGGATGTCCCTCAGCGTGTTGAGTTACTTATTCATAATCCTATCCGGGAGCCTCATCCTGTACGCGTGCATGAGCAACGAGCAGTCCATGGCCGAGAGGTTGGAGAAGAGGGTCTTCATGATCAGATAGATGTTCATGCACATGCGCATGTACGTCTCAATTCTTGTAGAAGCTGTTCTGCGTTTTGAAGTTCATGTACATCATCATGTCCTAGGTCGTGCCTTCGGCCTCCGTTTTTGAACTTCGACCGCGAACCGCAAAAATCATCAAGCACGGGTGCGCTTGCCGTTTATGTTCGTCATCAGGAGGACGATCTCGACACCACTCTCGACCGAGATCACGTAGACGCTGGCGTACCCGGTGGGGTTCAGGTGCATGTTCGCGTCTGTATCCCCACGTGTGTACCAGGATGTGAGCATGTTCTTCATCATGGTCCTCTGCCTGCTCCTGTTCAGGAACCACTTTGGGCTCCGGCCTCTGGGTAATCTCCGTCCTGCAGCCCGGGCGCATGAGCTAGAGGAAGGTCTCGTAGCTGCGCTTGTTGGCGAGCGGCTTCATGTTGCTGATGACGTACTTGTCCTGCTTCGTGATCTTGAGCCACTGCTCGACCACATTGCTGCACCTCATGCACACCGTGATCGTGTACCCGCACGACCGCGTAGATGTGCATGAGCGTGTTGTCGAGGATGTACCCGTAGTCGGGGTTGGAAACGTAGACGAACATGATCATGATCTTGTTCAAGAGACGTCTGACACCAGGCCGTCCCTAGTTCAAGAGCTTCCTCCTCTCCCTCCATGTATCGTGTTTAACTCCATCTTCTTCCTCTTGGATCCGGCCATGTGGCCCACGCGCTTGCTCCCGACCACGTTGCGCCTTGATAACAAGACTGACCTATCGTTCACAAGCGAGATCCCGTTCTTGATGTTGTACATGAACGTAGGGTCGGACATGAACCTGCTCGAGTACATAGCCTTGATCGTCTCTTGGTCCAGGAACATGCTCGGCGCCCTGTGCTTGTCGGGCACCTCGAACCTGAGCAAGGACAGATTCACGTTGTAGTTCATCGACACCCGCGTGAGCAGCCTCATGTTCGTGCCCAGAAGGTCGTCCTTGTTCCACCGCTTGTTGTCCTGCGTGACCTCGAAAACGGCATCGCCCTCCTTCGTGTACATGATTGAGACCGCGACCACCAGCATCTTCATGTCCTTAGACGACACCTTCCTCATGTATGAGGTCACGAACCTGTTCACGGTCGGAATACTCACCTTGTTCAGGTCTGCGTGGTCAAGGAGCTCTCTATACTCATCCATCTTCTCAGTCCAGCCAATATTCAGGTCCCCATACGCGACAGACACTTATGCAGCCGGCTCCTCGAATTTGTTTTGGTCTGCATCTGTGTTCCAAGTCTAAGATGATATCGTAGTCCGCCTCGTCGCATCAGCGTGTTCATCTAGACCTCCATGAAGAGGTCCACGTTCTTCTGCATGTCCAGGTGATCGAATGTGTTGATGATCTGTGACTTGTTGAGGCACATGTACCCATCCTCGCAGGTGAGCAGCTTCAAGTCCATCTGCATCTCCGCGTCCGTCATCTGAAGCATCCTCTTCTTCATGTTCATGAGATAGTTGGTGTTCACGCGCATCTCCATGTATGACAGCCTGTACTTGACCGCGCAGGGTGTTGCAGCAGACAAAGAAGAGCACGTTCGAGGACGTCATGCCGTTGTTTTACAACTCCATGAAGATCTCATTGACCACGATGGTGGTCAAGCTCAAGCACATGGTGCAGAGTGCAGACCAAGCAGTGGCGCCGACCCTTCTTCAGGTTGAGGACGGGCGTCGTGAGTCGTGACCACAAACGGATAGGAGATCTCGTCCTTCCCCCAGAACATGACCCCTCTCATGACGATCTACACGTCGTCCTTCACCTTCGTGAGCGTGAACATGATCTCATCTAAGCTCTTCCTCAAGTTCTCATGACTTATAAGCCAGAAGTCCCACTCCACCTGCCAGACCATGGGCATGAGGGTGCTCATCCACCTTGTGGGAGATGTGTTCGGGTTCTGCACCAGGCAGTAGGATAACTGCATCGTCAGAGTCACAACGTTGTACAAGTCTTTGATTAGGTTCATCCACGTCTTCTCAACCTCGTATATGGGCACAGACACTTTCGTCTTCTCAAGTATTGGGTCCCACCTGTAGCAGTTTGTGAAGCAGACCAGGTTCACGGCCAGGGACTTGTCATCAATCTTGACCACGCCCAGAAGGCTGCTCGCCGACCTGATGATGATGTGGTCCTTGCAGGTGATGCAGATGACAGTGAAGATCATATTGAAAGTCTTGTAGATGTAAATGACTTACTGTGCATGATGATATTGATGTTCTTGCAGACGTTGATATACACAATCAAAAGTCGGCTTAGCTAGATCTACAGGGACCTCTGCCTCTTCGACATGTAGTAGGTCTAGAAAATGAACATGCAAGCTGAACACATAGCTCATCACGAACATCAACATCTACATCTACACGTTCATCATCCTGGTCACCGA
Organism: Aspergillus quadricinctus; assembly: GCA_022814375.1. Lineage (NCBI taxonomy): Eukaryota > Fungi > Ascomycota > Eurotiomycetes > Eurotiales > Aspergillaceae > Aspergillus > Aspergillus quadricinctus. The sequence goes on along the minus strand of JAKLNT010000058.1, from coordinate 12,680 downwards.
CAAGCAGACCGTCATAGACATCATCATAAACGCGCCCATGAACGCGATGATCTACACGGACGAGCCCTGCGGGATGCACAGATACAAGTTCATGTCCCCGAACATCTACTACGTCAAGTCCAACATCTCGTCAGCGTCCTGAACACGATCATCAACACGTTCGAGAAGGTCGACATGGCCGCGCACACATTTAAGTACATAGAGACCCACATATGGTGCAACGGGAACATGGAGTTGTGCGTCTCCGCAGTCAAGGACGCGATCATGAGCGAGGTCGACTACAAGTCCAATGTCATGCACAAGAGGACGGCCGGGATCGTGGACTACATCACATCCAGGATCACAGTCTCTGACTTGATTGTGCAGCTGTACGAGCACTGGGACAACTGCAGACTTCTGTACTGGTCCAAGAGCCGGTTCTCGATCGAGATCACGGACGCCCTCGAGGCCAGCTGGATCAACAGCTTGATGCAGATGAGGATGAACATGCCGGGGATCAAGCACATGATCGCGAATATGCGGATGTGCGAGTTGTTGAATAAGAAGTAGTTTGTGGACATGTACGCAGAGACAATGAGGTACATCCACACAAAGTAGTACATCGTCTGGGACCTGTTTTGAATCATGGACGAGTTCATGGGCGTGATCAAGTCAGTGTTCATGAACTACTCATCCTGGCCCGAATCCTTATTGTTGTCATCACTAGCGTTCTTTGTCGCCTCTGTGTCCGTGGTCATGTACTTGTCCATGTCCACCTTGCCAAACTCGGTCTTCTTCCACTGGTTGAGGATCTTCCCATCTGGCAACATGAACTTGAACTGGCCCAAACACCTCTTCGTAGCCTTCTCCGCAGTCTTGCTCACTTTCGTGGCGTCAACTACGAACCCAGGCTTATCCATGCTCTTGGAGTCTTGCACTTGGAGCCCTCCGTGTTCATCCTTATGGTGCTGTCCCCGTGCTCGCCAGTGTTGTCAGGCATGATCATGCTTCAGTTTCCCAGGAAGATCGAGCCCAGAGTTAAGTCAATGTTCATGTCCAGCCTCACATTGGGGTACACGTCCGGGTCGCTGATCACATTCTTAAGCCACCTGACATCCGAGCACATGGCCGCGGTGTACCATCGAACCCGTGCGGGTAGATGACGTTGATTGAGTCCCTCTCCATGAGCACCTTGACGTCCATGCTTAGGAATCCGACGCCATCGACTGTGAGATCGAGCTTGAGCGGTTCAGCAGGAACATGCACAAGGTCACGGTCTTGCCCTATGACATGAAGTCGAAGTTCTCCACGAACGTCATCTCGATCTTGAAGACGCCTGGGAACGTGCTCTACTGCAAGACCACCTCCGAGGACTTCGTCATGCCCACCGGCGCGATGCAGTTCATGAACGCGAACAGGATCCTGGCCGTCTTCTCATTCAGCATCTCGTACCACATTGAGCTCATCATGAGTCATCAACATGCTCACGCATGGCAGCGTCAAGTGCTACAGCTGCGGCTTCGTGCACAACGGCATTGACATCGACCTAGTCGGCAGCGAAGGAGACTCAAATCAGTGAACTGATCACAGCCCGTCAGAACACTGAAGCATAGCAGGATGATCTGGCTTTACACCTGGCTAGGAGCTTTCAGGAGCCCTCCACTGCCAGTATTACCCATCACAAGACAACGAAGCTCCCTCATCCCCAGCTGCTGAATGATGGACAGAACCCAGTTTTCAAAGACTGGCTCCTCGCAATAAAGCAGAAATTGGAAGCTAGAGTTGCATAACCGACCTGCAAAAATTGAATCCAACCTAGACTGGTTAAACCCAACCTAGGAACCCGAACCCAAACCAGCCCAAACCTGCTTTGGGCTGGGTCTGGGCCTAGTATCCCTAACCTATAGGCTAGTTGGGTTCTGGGAATAAGTGTCACGGGCTAAAGCCTCTGGAATCTATGACCTAGATTTGAATGGTAAGAAATCACTAAGGAGTCTAACTAGATTGCAGCAGTCAAACATAACTAGGTGTAGCCGGTCTGCGACCACCTAAGGCGTGCGGAGCAAAGCAGTATGCTAAGCAGCAGATTCTTAAGTTTTAAGTAAAGTACTTTAACCATTGATTATTATTAGATGCTAGGTGGCCTAGTTAGGTATGGCTTGGAGATATCTAGAACTTCTTAAGAGAGAGGGATATAAGAAAACCCTTAATATTTACCAGAGGGGCAGGGCCCCCCAGACCCCCCCCCCCCCCCTTTTAATAATAGACTCTAGGATACTATGAAATAGTAATTAAGATCTGGGGGGCGCTGCCCCCCAGGCCCCCTGATACACATAGGAGCTCTGAGGGCATATGATAATGGTTTTTAAGAGCCAATCAGAAGGCTAGAATGCCTGTTTCTTAGGTTAATCAGGTTGAGCGCCAAGACAGAGAGCCTGAGAGGTAAAAGGGGAGGCAATAAGACATGCTTCGCTTCGCTCCGCAATAAGGAGTATATAAGTATTAGCTAAGGTCATATAATAAAGGTAATTAGAATATTAAGTATAATAGGGGTTATATGACTGCTAGTGTTTATCCTAGATAGAAGAATATTGCTGCCTAAGGTAGATTATAAGTGCTTAGTAAGCTTAAGCACTTAGCAGGCCTTGCCTACTATACTACCCCCCCCTTTACCTTAATGCTAGCAGCCCTCTTACTTATTAAGTATTATAGTATTGGCTAGATTAGCTGCTAGTTCCTATATAGGCTATTTATAGCCTATTTATTTAACTAAATATTCTGTGTGGTAGTCTTATTTAATATATTTTTTATACTCTTGCAGAATCTCTTTAATAATATATTTAGCTTTGCTATTAACTAGTACTAAAGGTAGCTAGTAATTATTATTTATCTAGCTTAGAAATAGATTATTAGAAGTAGGGCAAAGCAGGCTAATATAGAATATATTATATATATCTAGTAGTATATCTAGTTAGTAGGCATATAATCTAATAGCTTTAAGAACTATAAATTTTATATACTATATATTAAGCTTCTAATTTAGATAATCTATTTAAATATTCTATAAGTTTAGCCATATCTTTAAATTAATAGTGTATTATAGGCTTACTAAATAGATCTAATTTAAATACTCCTTCTACTATTACTAGGCCATTATAAATTTAGACTAAGCTATTTTAGTAGCCTTCTTTATCTTTATAATAATTATATTAACTTTCTCCTTTATTAAGTAAGCTATAGTAGTAGTAATAGCTTTTTAATTAAGTTTTTTAAGCTTAAGTAGTTTAATATTATACCTATAATCTAGAAAGAATAGGCTAACTCTAGTACTTATAGTATTCTAGCTATTAATTATAAGCTATATTATTAGTAGTAGTGACTTCTAATTAGTCTATATATAATTATAAAAGTTCTATAGATAGGCCTCTAATATAGTATTTATATATTTAATCTACTTATTAGTCTATAGATAGAAGGTAGTTAATAACTATTACTAGATATATAACTACTTATAAAAGTACTTCTAGAACTTATTAATAAACTATAGGCTATAATCTAATATAATTATACTAGGAGTAGGAATGCTATAGTATCTAATAAACTAATCGATTATAAGCTATACTACTATCTTAGAGTCTATTTATTTATATAGTACTAAGATAATATCCTTTCTAAACTTATTACTAATAATTATTATATCCTTATAGCCATTAGAGGTGGGAAGTTTTATAATAAAATTAATAGTAATCTTATATTATTTATAGTCTAGAATTAGTAATAATTTTAAGAGTCTCTAGTAGTATTTATATTATATATAGTTAGTACTATACTTATTATAGTTCTATATAAATTATTAGATATCTATAGACAGCTCTAGCTAATAGAAATTTTAGGTAATTATTATATATAGTATATTCTTTTTAGAGTGGCTAGTTAACACAGCATTATAGGTTTCTTATAAGATTCTTATTTATAATAGTTTAGAATCAGGGACTTATTTATATCTTTAATATAATAGATAATAATCTAGCAATAGTAAATATTTAGTAATTAATATTTATATATATAATTTACTAGGGAAGTAGGTTACTTCCTCCCTTAGAGCCTTCTATATCTTCTCTAAGATAATATTATTATACTCTACTACCTACTACTATTCTTCTAATAGTAGGGAAACCTCCTTTATAGATATTATATATAAAATTATAAGACTAGGCTAATTATAATATTAATTACTATATTTATCTAGGGAACCTTTATCTAGTCTAGATATTAAGTAGTATATATATAACACCTATATATATATCTAGCTGGCTATAGTCTTTAGAGACACTAAGTAGTGATTATAAGCCTTAAGTTAGTTATTTTCTATATCTTTTAGTATATCTTACTCTCTATAAGATAGGGTATTAGGATATATACCTAGCTTCCTAGATTAGTAGTATATCTTATAATTAAATCTATTTAGTATATATAACTAATATATTTATTATTTATTAAGCCTATGGACTATTATAAAGTATTTAAGATTATAGTAATCTATAATAAGCTTAAATTATGGTAAGCTAATTAGTTCTAATTCTTATTCTTTAAGTATATTAATAATAGCTAGTAGTTTCTTATTATAGATCTTATAATTATATTTTATTAGAGTATTCTTCCTAGAGATATAGATAACTAGCCTTAATATACTATTATTATTATATTATAATATAGTAGCTTCTATCACCTAGTTTAAAGTATTTATTTTAATTACTATCTTCTTATTAGGATTAAATTATATAAGAATTAGGGCTATAATAAATATCTTTTTTAGCTTCTTAAAAGCTACTACTTACTTATCTTCCTATATAAAAAGGGCTCCCTTATATATTAATACTATTAGTAGTTATACTATATTAGAGAAGTTCTATATAAATTACTAATAAAAGTTTATAAAACTAAGGAATAACTATATACTATATATAGAGATAGGGGCCTACTATTCTAGTATAGTCTTTATCTTATTAGGATCTATCTATACACCCTTACTAGCTTCTATTATAAATCTAAGATATTTTATACTCTTTAGTCTTTATCTTAAACTTATACTTATTAATATCTAGTTGCAAATCTATATTTCTTAGATATTCTAATACCTAGTGAATATACTATTAGTGCTATACTAATAATTTATTAATAAAAATTAGTATATTATTAATATATATAGAGGTGAATTTATCTAGAAAGTCTTAAAAAGTCTAGTTAATATACTACTAGAAGGTGCTTAATATATTAGCTATTCTAAAAGAGGTAACTAGCTATTTAAATAGGCTAAACTATATATAGAAAGGTATTAGCTATTTATCTTCTAGGGTAATATAAATCTTATAAAAGGTAGTAATTATATCTAGCTTAGTAAACTATTTTATCTTTAAGATATACTCTAAGGTCTTATTAATTAGGAGGAGTAGGTAATAGTTCTTTTTTATAATTATATTTAGTATATAGTAATTAATATAGAACTATAGTCTATCCTCTAGCTTATAGATAAATAATACTAGTACTATAATAGCTAAGTTACTAATATAAATAAAGCCCTTCTTTAGTAATTCTATTAGTATTTTATATAGTACTAGGAGCTCTTCTTATAATATACTATATAGCAGTCCTTAGAGGGGCTCTATTAGTTTCCTCTTTTTATCTCTAACTAGCTTAATCTAGTAATCTATATTAAAATAATATAGTAGTAGTTTATTAGCTTTCTTATAATTAAATACTTCTAGAAACTTATAATAGTGTATTAGTAGCTTTATTATTAGATTAGTATATTTCTTAATCTATAGGGCCTTCTTAATATCTTTAATACTAGTAGTAAAAATCTATATAGTTTTATCCTTCCTTTATTACTAATTATAGACTATAAACTTTTATATACTAATCTACTTTACTATAAGCTTTAGCTTATTCTTAATACTCTTAATAGTAAGGCTATCTTTAAATAATAATTATAGCCCTATTATATCTATTATTACCTTCTAATCTACTAACTACATAATTCCTAAGATTAAATTAGTTCTATTATCTAACTTTAATACTATATATATAGACTATGCACTAGTAGTTCCCTCTAATATCTAGTAAAAAATAGGTAATTATTAAGATAATACTTCCTATTATACTAGTATAGTTCTTAAGCTAAATTAGCTTAATCTTAATCTACTCTAGTTATAGCTTTTATATAAAGTATTTAGCTATAACTATATAAGATATATATCTAGTATTAGATAGAATTCTATAATTATATTCCTTATTAATAATTCTAGATATAATAAATTTAAAGACATTAAATCTAATAGCCTATTAAAACTTTCTATAATTAGTAAGTATATCTTTTTCTTTAGGATATAGTTAATACTAGCTTTCTAATTATATTAACTATTTAATAGGCCCCTATAAGAGTCTCTTTATAGAAGTAATTAGTTTTCTAACTTATTATCTTCTTTAATAGCTAGCTCTTCTATCTTACTATTATCTAATTTAGATCCTACTACTTAGAAGGCCTGTAGCTATCTTATAGTAAGGTAGTTTAGTAATAGGATAGCACTAAGGTATAGATATACTTTAATTATATAGCCTATAGCCCTATAATATAAGTATCTATCTTTAGTTTAGTAATAGATTTATTTAGCTTTATTAACCTATTTTATATAGTAATATTAGTAAGCTAGGGTTACAGCTATTATGTTCTAATTTATAGAGTTAATTATATTAGAGGCTAATACTACTAGAAGTGCTAGAGAAGATATATAACTAGTATAGCTATAGCTTATAGTAGTTATATTCCTTTCTTATTACTTAGCTTAGGCCATCCCTTATATATAGAGAGCTTTAACTTAGTTTATAATTATCTATAACTACTAGCAGTACTTTTTAAAGCTTAGTTTCTTAATTATATTAACTAATTATATCTTTATCTTAATACTTAGGGTTCTATTAATAAAGACCTACTTTATATTATTAGTCTAACTATAGCCTCCTACTTCTATTAGTAGCTAGTTAAAATCTATAAGTACTTTACTAAAAGGGTAATTACCTTATTATAAGTAGTATAGCTCCTCTATAGCCTTCTCTATATAGTTTCTATCTTAAAATATAATATTAAACTAATTAATTATATAATCTAAGTCCTTAGCTATTATAGTATAGTTTTTAGTATATTAATTTATTTAAGGGCTTATTATAGTGGCTATTTAGTTCTTAAGCCTAATAAATATATACTATATATAGTTATAGTAGCTACTAAATAAGAGGAGATCTATCTTAAGCTTTATAATTAGATTAATATAAAAGATATTATATATAATCTTATTAATATTATTATATCTCTTAGGGTCTAGTAAAATTAGTTTAAGTTATCTTACCAAGTCTTCTATAGGAATAAGGGCTACTTAAGAGGTTAGTACTACTTATATAGAAGCTATAGAAGTAATAGTAGTCTAAGAGATAATAGCTATCTATTAGACCTTAAGTAGGGTTATTTAATTAAATATCTCTTATAGCTGCTAGGCCATCTAGGCTATAGTACTTATCTAGGCTTTATTCTATTACAGTGGTTGCCCCTTACTAGATCTTTTAGAAGATATTAATATCTCTAATAGTATGTTATTATAGCTCATGCTATCTATACTATCTATATTATCTAATTTAGCTATCTTAGCTAATTAGTCATCTTATCTAGTTCTGCTCAGCTAGTTCCATAGGTATAGTTATTCTTTACTAATTCTATCAGGCTGCCTAGCTTAGTATACTGTCTTATTAATTTATCTATCTCTTACTAATTCATCTTAACTATCTTTAAGGAGTGATTTCTAATGTCATAGATTAAAGCCTCTGGAATCTATAACCTAGATTTAAACAGTAAGAAATCACTAAGGAGTCTAACTAGATCATAGTAGTTGAATATAATAAGAAGTATATAAGTATTAGCTAAGGTTATATAATAAAGGTGATTAGAACATTGAGTGTAATAGGGGTTATATAACTACTAGTATCTACCCTAGATAGAAGAATATTGCTGCCTAAGGCAGATCATAAGTGTTTAGTAAGCTTAAGCACTTAGCAGGCCTTGCCCACTACAATAAGAACCTATATATAGCAGGCAGGGCCCACTGAGTGCTTAAGCTTACTAAGTACTTGCAATCTGCCTTAGGCAGCAATATTCTTCTGTCTAGGATAGATACTAGTAGTTATATAACCCCTATTACACTCAATATTCTAATCACCTTTATTATATAACCTTAGCTAATACTTATATACTTCTTATTATATTTAACTACTATGATCTAGTTAGACTCCTTAGTGATTTCTTACTATTTAAATCTAGATTATAGATTCCAAGGCTTAGCCTATAATACTAGAAATTACTCTTAAAAGCTAGTTATATAATCCTAGTAAGAGATAGATAGAATTAATAAGATAAATAAGGTATTATTAAAGTAATAGAGATAAGTAGACTAAGCTAAAGCTATTATTATAGTCAGCTAGTATACTATATAGGTATACTAATAAAGATAAGATAAATTAGATAAGCTAGATACGATAGATAGGGTTATAAAGCAGCTAACTAGAATAGATAGATTTAATAGTATAGAATAATAAATTTTAATAAATAATAATAGAAGAATCTAATATATAGTAAGCACTACTAAATAATATTCTAAATAAGGCCCTTATATAGCTAACCTAGTAGATATAGAATATATATAATAATATAGCCTAGTAATTTAAGACTTATATAAATAAAGTAGAAGTAAGGGACTAAGGGCCATTACTACTATTACTACTATAAATACTACAGCCCCTTTCTTTAAGGTAGTTATATTATCTACTTCTTCTAGATTAGTAATACCTACCCTAATAATAATATTAGTTAATAATAGAGTAAAGAGACTAAAGCTAGTACTTCTTAATATAGAAATATATAATAGTATTAATAAGGCTATATACTAGACCTTCTACTCTAAGCTATAAGTAAAGCTAATACTTAACTAAGCTATAATTAGCTCTTACTAGGCTGGTTAAACCCAACCCTAGAACCCAAACCCAACCCAGCCCGAACCCGCTATGGGCTGGGTTCAGGCCTAGGGCCTAGGGCCTAGAGTTGCATTTGGTGCGAGTTCGGGTCCAGCTTTTAGAAACCATCACCAAATCGCATCAGATTCAGGTTCAAATCTTAGAACCTGCAACCCACCCAGACCCGATGCAATTTAGTTGCGGTTTTCACTGCAAAACCCACCACTAGGCCTAGCTAGGCCTAGCTAGGCCCCTACTAACTAACCATAGTTAGATTCGGTTCGATTTCGGGTTGGTTAAACTGCTAATTTTAACTGTTTTGACCCTTACCATTCAGCCTATTCCCCCCAGGGCCCCCTCTCTAAGGCCCCCTATTGAGCATGCTTATATAAAATTATGATTTTTATATGAAATATATGGTAATTATAACCATTCTAATCTATATTAGAAATATCGATTTAATATCTATCGATTTGAATGGGGGGTGGTTAAAAAAGTATAGTAGTTATCTATCCTCAGTTGCATATATATATAATCTACTACCACTTTCATACCAACCTATAACAGAGATGATTATTCCCTTATATCTTAGCAACCACTAGGCATTTTTAAATGATATTTACATCATTAGATAGCTTGAATCAAGGGCTATCTAATGATATTAAAATCATTAGAAAATCTATAGAAATGACTGATTTCTAGGTAAAAATGGATTGGGTAGTTTTACCTAACTTAAAAAACTGCAAAAACCATAATCTAATAGTTTAACCGAATCCGAAACAGTTCCAGGGTAGAGAAACTGAATCTGAAGTAGTTCCCTAGGCTTACCCCTGAACCCACACCACTGCGAGTTTGGTGAGGGTTGGTTGCGACTTTTGCGGGTCGGTTATGCAACTCTACTAGGGCCCATGGGCTGGGTTGGGTTCTAATTCTAGAACCCATCTAGAACCCAAACTTTAAATTACAAATACCTAGTAATTAGATTTCACTAGATTCTAGGCTAGTATACTATATATATATATATAATCATATAATATATATATATATATACTAGCCCCTAGTATGGTATTGAAAAATTAAATACATACTAACTAGATTAGGTAGGCGGAGAATCATTTTTGGGTTCTTTGGGTTCTATTTGGGTTCACTACCCTAGAACCTGCTGGGTTATGGGCTGGGTTGGGCCCTAGAGATCTAGGGCCCAAAACCTGTGGGTTGGGTTCTTAAAAGGCCTAAACCCAACCCAACCCGTGAAAATAACAACACTAGCTCTTACTATAGCTATATATAGTATATATTTAGTAGGCTTAAGGGTAATACTACTATAGCTCTAGCCTCTTAGATAGACTAGTATAGAAATAATCTAGCTATAATATAGATAATATTAAATAGTATATATAATTAGCTTAATCTTATATTCTAAGACTAGAGCTAGGCTAAGAAAGCCTTATAAGAGTTATAAGCACTATACTAAGGGAATTACCCCTTTAGTAAACTATTTATAGACTTAAATTAACTACTAATAGAAGCTAGAGATAATTTATAGTCTAATAAGATAAAAAAGAACTATTTAGATAGTATCCTAAGTTATAAAGTAGAAGAAGTACTAACTAATATTAAGAAGAAAGATGTCACGGGCTAGAAGCCTTGAAATCTATAACCTAGATTTGGATAGTAAGAAATCACTAAGGAATCTAACTAGATTGCAGCAAGTAAATATTATAAGGAGTATATAAGCTCTAGCTAAGATTATATAATATAAGTAATTAGAATATTAAGTATAATAATATTGCTGCCTAAGACAGATTATGAGTGCTTAGTAAGCTTAAGCACTTAGCAGGCCTTACCCACTATACTACCCCCCTCCTTGCCTTAATGCTGGCGGCCCTCCTACTTATTAAGTACTATAGTATCAGCTAGATTAGCCACTAGTTCCTATATAGGGCATTCATAGCCCATCCATTTAACTAAGTATTCCATGCAGTGGCCTTATCTAATATATTTTTTATACTCTTATAAGATCTCTTTAATAATATATTTAGCTTTGCTATTAACTAGTACTAGGGGCAGCTAGTAATCATCATTTATCTAGCTTAGGAATAGATTATTAGAAGCAGGGTGAAGCAGGCTAATATAGAATATATTATATATACCTAGTGGTGTATCTAACTAGTAGGCATATAATCTAATAGCTTTAAGCACTGTAAACTTTATGTACTATATATTAAGCTTCTAGCTTAGATAATCTATCTATATATTTTATAAGTCTAGCCATATTTTTGAGTTGACAGTGTATTATAAGCTTACTAAATAAATATAATTTAAATACTCCTCTTATTATTATTAAGCTACTACTAGTTCTAACTAGGCTATCTCTATAGCTTCTCTTATCTTTATAATAATAGTATTAGCCTTCTCCCTTATAGAGCAGGCTATAATAATAGTAGTAGCCTCTTAATCTAGCTCTTTAATTTCTAGTAGTTTAATATTATACCTATAGTCTAAGAAGAATAGGCTAACTCCTATACTTATAGTATCTTAGCCATTAATTATAAGCTATATTATTAGCAGTAGTAACTTCTAATCTATTTATATATAATTATAGAAGTTCTATAGATAAGCTTCTAATATAGTATTTATCTATTTAATCTAACTATCTATCTAGAGATAGAACACTATTAAGAGCTATTACTAAATTTATAACTATTTATAGAAGTATTTCTAGAACTTACTAATGAACTACAGGCCATAATCTAATATAATTATACTGGGAATGCTATGGTATCTAATAAACTAATCTATTAGAAGTTACACCACTATCTTAGAGTCTGTTCTCTTATATAATACTAAGATTATACTCTTTCTAAGCCTATTACTAATTACTATAATATCCTTATAACTATTAGAGATAGATAGCTTTATAATAAAGTTAATAGCAATCTTATACTATTTATACTCTAGAATTAGTAGTAGTTTTAGAAGTCCTTAACACTACTCATACTATATATAGTTAGTGCTATACTTATTATAGTTCTATATAAATTATTAAATATCTATAGATAGCTCTAGCTAATAGAAATTCTATATAATTATTATATATAGTATATTCTTCCTTAGATGGCTAGTAAGTATAGAATTATAGGTCTTCTATAAGATTCTTATTTATAATAGCTTAGAATTAAGGACCTATTTATAACCTCAGTATAGTAGGTGGCTATCTAGTGATAGTGAATATTTAGTAATTAATATCTATATATATAACTTACTAGGGAAATAGGCTACTTCCTTTCTTAAAGCCTTCTATATCTTCTCTAGAGTGATATTATTACACTCTACTATCTGCCACTATTCTTCTAGTAGTAGGGTAACCTCTTTTATAGGTATTATACACAAAACTATAAGGTCTGACTAATTATAATATTAATTACTATATTTATCTAAGGAACTTTTATCTAACTTAGATACTAGATATTATATATATAATATCTATATATACATCTAACTAGCTATAATCTTCAGAGGCACTAAGCAGTAATTAGGCTGGCCGTTGGGACGGGAAGGGAAACCCACGGGAATTCCCACAGGGGGGTTCCCTCCCATTTTACCCCTAGTCATGGGAAACCCATCCCAATCCCTTAAGAAAATGG